>CAUYLG010046564.1:0-200178 GCA_963573385.1 Cacajao melanocephalus | reverse complement strand
GGATCACTTGAGTCCAGGAGTTTGAGGCTGCAGTGAGCTGTGATTGCACCATTGCCCTCCAGCCTGGGTGACAGAGCTTTTTTCTTCTGTCAAAAAAAGGAGGAGGAGGAAGAGGAGGAGGAGGAGGAAGAGGAGGAGGAGGAAGAGGAGGAAGAAGAGGAGGAGGAAGAGGAGGAGGAGGAAGAGGAGGAAGAGGAGGAGGAGAAAGAAGAGGAGGAGGAAGAGGAGGAGGAGGAAGAAGAGGAGGAGGAGGAAGAGGAGGAGGAGGAGGAGGAAGAGGAGGAGGAGGAGGAGGAGGTGGAGGAAAAGGAGGAGGAGGAGGAGGAAGAGGAGGAGGAGGAGGAAGAGGAGGAGGAGGAGGAAGAGGAGGAGGAGGAAGAAGAGAAAGAGGAGGAAGAGGAGGAAGAGGAAGAGGAGGAAGAGGAGGAGGAGGAAGAAGAGGAGGAGGAAGAAGAAGAGGAGGGGGAGGAGGAAGAGGAGGAGGAGGAAGAGGAGGAGGCAGAGGAAGAGGAGGAGGAAGATGAGGAGAAGGAGGAGGAGGAAGAGGAAGAGGAGGAGGAAGAGGAAGAGGAGGAGGAGGAAGAGGAGGAGGAGGAAGAAGAGGAGGAGGAAGAAGAGGAGGGAGAGGAGGAAGAGGGGGAGGAGGAAGAGGAGGAGGAGGAGGAAGAGGAAGAAGGAGGAGGAGGAGGATGACGAGGATGAGGAGGAAGAGGAGGAGGAGGAGGAAGAGGAGGAGGAGGAAGAGGAGGAGGAGGAAGAGGAAGAAGAAGAGGAGGAGGAGGAGGAAGAAGAAGAGGAGGGGGAGGAGGAGGAAGAGGAAATCCTGTAGAGCCTGTTGGGGGAGGATGGGCAGAATCCTGTGGTATAAGCCAGTAAGTAACAGCAGAGAGGGCCCTTCCATGGGCTAGGATAAGGAACAGAATAAGAGGGTGATGAGATTTAGGGCAGTGGAAGAGGAATGAAATGAATGCAATGACAGAGATGATAAGAAGGGAAGAGAAAGTTGGATGAAGAAAGAAAGGGAGATGGCGCACACGCAAAGAAGGCACATGAAAACAGCATCGTATGGCAGAAAAGAAAGTTCGTGATAGATTTCTAAAAGTGTGAAGTCAAAAACAGTGCTGGAAGAAGTTCCTCCCAAAATGCTTATGTCATTAAAGCAGAAAACCCTTTACATGCCCGTGTTTCCATTAATAGCCCCATTTAACATATGAGAAAACGAAGGCACAGAGAGCTAAGTAAACCTATTAATATGCCTTATTCAAATGTTCCAACAAGGCTCAGAGAAGCAAACCTGAACTACTTTTGTACTTTTCTTTACAAGGTTTATTTCCTCTCTCAGTTCTTTAGAGATGCTGCCACTTGGATCCTCTGATTTGAGGTTTCCCAAGTTAAAGGGAGGGGGAGTTGGCTGTCATATTCAGAAAGACAACAGTGCTGTTGGCCCTGCGACTGTTTACAAAAGACCGATCGTGCCAGACACAAACACAGCGCCATTGACAGGCTGTGGGAAGAGGCAGGGTGGACAAGAGCGGCCCTGCAGAGCGCTCTGTGTTTGGATGGTCAGCAAGACATTTGATGCCCATCAGGAAATTTCACTTGCAAATTCACTCAAATTGACTAAGAGAAGACTAAGGCTTTCCCAAACTAAAAACACAACATTGTAAGAATGAAGAAGAGGAACAATCTTTAGGGAGCAAAATCTGGAATTTGGAGGGAGGAATGTGAGAGGTTCTTAAGCCCTGAGGAGGTAGAGCAGCTCAACAAATTGAGTTCTGGGCAAAGGAGGGAGAGTAATTCCTGCTGGTGATAGATGGTGGGGTGGTGGCTGGCTACCTGGCTTCCAACAGATCAATGAACTCCCAAGGGCCTGCCTCTCTGTAGAATGGAGCAGCAGGTACTAATTGGCCCCTTGGGGCTATCACTTGGAAAAGAATAAAAACGTCCTAAAGGCGCTTGGTAAATACGAAGTGCTGTACAAATGGCAATATTAACGTCAAATTTTATTTAACATCTTCATTAAGAACTCAGAGTGGAGCAGGCAGGCTGTTAATGAAATCTGCAGAGTACTAAATCAGGCACTACTGGCAACAGCACGGCTCGGACCAGCAAACACCCAAGGGATATATGCACAGGCCTCTGGGATGGTTAAGTCCCTCCTGCACATATCAGCCTGCCCTGCCCAGGGGCTCTCCTTAAGGGGACCATTTGGGGAGATCACACTGAGCCTTCTCCTCCTTCTCCATCCTTTCCATGTGTGTCCAGGTAAAACTGGAAGGAAAGGAATGGGAAGGATGTATAAAGAGGAATGCGGAAGCTCCCCCGGGGTCCACCCAAGATGTGGAAGTGTAGAAGGAGGGCTGGGGAATCTCAGTCCCAAGTCCTGGTGATGGTAGATCCCATGTAGGGAGTGTGATGCAGTTGAGATATTTGATGGTCTCTCCAGAAAAACGTCAGTGCTCCTCCCATGAGATGGGCCTACAGGCCTGGGCACCAAAATGCCACACCCTCCCTGGGCTTTTGTCTTCAAAGAGAAAAAGTACAAGATTCTACTCTGGATCTGTGTGAGCACCAAGACCAAAAAAACAAAAATCAGCCTTGAGTGCTCATGGCTATGCCCCAGGGCAACACAAGCAAGCCCGTGGCAGAATCCAAATTCCTCTTCTCCTGCCTTGCAAGGCTCTTCATGACCCAGCCCTCGCTCAGCTTTCCAGTCTCACCCCTCAGCACCCATAGATTTTGCTCCAGCCGTGCCAAGTCGTGGCCAGCTCCTTGGCTCTATGCATATCCTGTTTCCTGTACCAGAAACACTCTTCTCTTCCCTCTTTGCTAGGATAAGTCAGCTCATCTTTCAGGTTTCAGATCTCTAACGACTGCCCTGAGCACTCTATGCCCCCTAGCATGTTATGCTTTTCTCATCATAGATTCTGACTCAGCAATTATGTATTGACCATCTATTTTGTGACAAGCACTGTAGAGAGGCCACAGCATTCAATGAGACAGACCAAATCCCTGCCTCTCAGGAGAGACAGCAGTTTTCAAACCTGGATACACATTAGAATCACCCAGGAAGCTTTTTAAAAATATCATTACTATTCCAACTTTATTGCTTTGGACTGGGGCCTGATGATGGATGTATTTGAAAACAGTGGTTTTCATCAACGGCAGCCTTTTGGGATGTCTTAGGAAGATTCATAGAATACCAATACCTTGTTCCTACCACAGGATACCTAAATCAAAATGCCTGAGCATGGGGCTTGAACATAGGTTTTGTTGTTGTTGTTGTTTTTTAAGTTATCAGGAGATTCTAGAGTATGGTAAAGGCCAGTGGTCTAGAGGGGGAAACAGACATTAAATACCTATCATATGGCCAGTAATGGCCTGCTTACTTATCTATATCCCTGAGAGTCTACGAACTCCTTAAAAGCCAAGATCTTATCTAAGATTTTGTTCTCAGTATCTGGTATTGAGCCTGGCACACAGTAGGCTCTCATCTAATATTTACTGAAAGAAGGAAAGAAGAGGACATAAGCTCTTAATTATCTTGGTTCAGTGGCATATTCATTTTTTAGGGCAACAAAGTACCGCAAACTAGGTGACATAAACAACAGAAATTCATCGTGTCGGAGACTGAAAGACTGTGATCAAGTGTTTTTAGAGCTGGTTATTTCCGAGGGCTCTAAGGTAGAGTCTGCTCATGCCTCTTTTTTAGTTCTGCTGGTTTGCTGGCAATCTTTGGCTTGTAGATGTATCACTTGGATCTCTGCCTTCACGTTTACACGGCATTCTCCCTGTGTATATGTGTCCGTTTCCGTGTCCAAATGTCCCCTTTATATAAGGACACACTCATTGGATTAGGGCCCACCCTAATGACCTCAGGTTAACTTGATCATCTGCAAAGACCCAAATAAGGTCACATTTATGGGTTCTGGAAGTTGGAATTGCAACATCTTTTGAGAGGCTATAATTCAATCCATGACAAGTAGGATGCTCTTTCTTACGCTGGAAAAAGGAATGAAGAAAGGACAAACTCTTAATTATCTTGGTTGAGTGGGATGCTCTCTTATGTTGGACCAGAGCTCCCTGTTCTAACTTAATTCCAATCAGAACTTCTTCCAGCAGCTCTTTGCAGAGCAAAAAGGCGTAAAGTACACCTGGGCTTTAGCAAAATAGTGAATTGGCAAATATCGTCCACCCTTTCTCTTCCCAAGGCACCTTGCCTTATATTCTAGTTCTTGGTTGGCTGCTGAATCTTAACAAGGAGGAAGAAAGTTCCATGTAAGATGCTACATAATTTTGTTGTCTCTTGGAGATGTTGGAAATTAAATTTCTCTTGAAATATAAACACTATCAATGCCTAAAATAATACATCCCTAACAGTGGAACTGTAGCTATTATGATAAGAGAGGTCAGAAGTAATGAGAGGAGGCCAAAGGAGAATTCCTTGGTGACCACTGTCTTCATCTGGTCCACCCTCTATCTGAAACACATGAGGCATTATTGGACTTGGTCTATTAAAGGTTTGTTCTGGGTCACTCTAGGAAATAAAAACTCTCAAGGGTTTTTATACTTTCTAAAGAAAATGTAACTTTCACATTCTATCCCAACTCTATCAAGGGTTAATTATCATATTTTAGGAAGTAGCTACTTATTTTTTTTCTAATGCAAACTCAGAGCTTGACCTATGTTTATCATATAAGTTGACTCTCATCTTGGGATTCCATCTGGAAGCACCATTTCTCTAGAAGTCCAGCTGTGGCCTGGATGTGGGCTCTGATGCCAATGATTAATAAGCCCACTAACTACTGCTTACACTGCAACTGCCAAGCTGCGGTAGGCACCTAAACTGGCACCATTTTATGAGGAAATTTTTCTTTACATGCTCTCAGGAACTAGAGTTTAATTAAACAAGCTCTCAACTTTTCAATTGTTCTCACCTAGATTTTCAGCCATTCTGAAATGCTGTTACTTATGACTGACAGCTGTCCTGAGAGATGATAGCGTGGGAGAAATAAAAGACCCTGCACATATTTCTCATAGCAAGAAAAAAACACTAGGTTGGGAGTTCTAAGGCATGAAATCTGGACCTGGATGTGTCGCCATCTGGGTGTCATTGGGAAAATCACTACCCCTCTTCTCATCCTCAATGTTCTCAGATGTTTAGTGGTGACAATACTAGCCAGACATTCTTCTAAGTACTTTATATACATTGAATCACTTAATGCCCAACACAGCCTTATGAAGTAGTACTATTATATTCTTCCTTTAAATATAAGAAGATCAATCTACAGAGAATCAGCTTGCCTAAGTGCACACTACTAGTGACTGGTGAGCTGAGATTGGAACCAAGTAACCTGACTCCAGCATCTTTGCTCCTGGCCACTATGCTATAATAATGGCACCATAATAACAGTATCGCTGGAAGTAGTGAAACTTAACTGAGATTATGCACATAAGAATTTGGCAAAATATTTCATAAATGTCAGCTATATTTATCATATTATGGAGTAGGATTCCAAAAAATGTTAGGTAGGTGGGTGGCTGGATGCCTTCTCCAGAACTGTCTGGAAGTCTTCTCCTGAGGATGTAGTTCGTATTTTCTAAGATTCTATTATTTTCTAAATTTGATGGGGAAATATGAAAAGGACCATGCTATGTGAGTTTAGAGAAAAATGTCCACTTGAGCTAGCACATAATCCCACTCTAATGCCCGCAAGATAAGGCTAGTCTGAAGAATGGCCAGAGTAAGTGTAAGACTTTCTAACCTAAAAATAGCTCCGCTATCTAAATGCCATCCTGCATAAAATGCTGCCATCTTTGGGTTAAACATTGTCCTCTACTTGCCTACGCAGGACTCTTAAAATACAAATGCCCACCAGGAGCAGACAGCATTAAGTCCCATCTGCCACAGTGTGAGCTCGTTTATTGCAGTCTTTCTTTGGGGGAAGCATGTATGTATACTATGGCTATCTATATGGGAAGGGCATATAGAAAGAAGTGAAACGCCCCAGACTTTGCATGTTTCACAACTTTGGCTTAGACCATCCGGTTCCAAGCCCATTGCTTTTGCTTTTAATTTCAATCTGCCGTAAAAGGCAAGGCGGGGCACAGAATGGAACTAAATTTATAGAACACATCCCAAGTGTCAGACACTGTGCAGCATGATCTCTCCAGCATTACTTCCGTTAACCCTTACAGCAATACTGAAATGTAGGAACTCTCAACTCCCACACCTATCACCAGTTGTTTGGTTTAGGTTTGTTCGTTTTAATGTACAGAGAGAGAGGAGGTCACAGATGTCAGCAATTGTGTAAGGTCCCATACGTTGTCATTGGCACATCTGGTGCTATAGCTCAGATATGTCCAATTCTTAAGCTTGGTTTTTGTGCCTCCCTACACTGTGTGCCTGAGTTACTCAACCTCATATGGCCCAAGGACCCTGCAGCAAAAAAGGGGGAGAGGTGGCCAGAGACAGGTCCTATAAACCAGCTGAGGAAAGAAACCACAGCACAACCCCATCTTTCCCCACCTCTGCCCTCATTCCTTATTCTAATGCAAAGCTCCAAAGACAGAAGAAGTGGTAGCAATATGAGCAAAGACCCCAAGACCTTGCACACATGTTTTCACACTCCACACACACACAGCACTGTCATCTGAAGCCCAGACACTGCTTCCAGCTGAGCCCCTATGTGGTTGAGAGGAAAGTTATTTACAGAAAGGTCTGGCCTCTTGTGCCACCATGTAATTCCAGGCAATTGCACTTCTATATAGATCTTTTTGGAGAAAATCAACAGTGGCTTTGCTTTCAATCTACTGGAAAATGAAGTCCTGTGAATGTGTTACATAAGTCCACAGCAGGCAGAGGGAGAAGCTCAGGAGCCCACAGCTCTGACCAGAGAGGCTGAAGCTCTGATGCCCCAGCCTCCCAGGGACCCTTCCTACCTGCCCCAACCTACCAGCCCTGGTGTGTGCTTATGGCTTTGTGGATTCCACCAGGCTCCAGAGAGGGAGCAAGGTGTTAAGGAAAGTGTGCCAAAATCATCAGCTGGGGCTTTAGGGGAAAATTGGGAACCAGAGAATGATACAATGCCCTGTTGGTGGAGAAGACTGAAGCACAGTTCTTGGCCTATCCAGCATCAGTCCCATCTAACACAATGTGGCAACAGCCTCTCCCGTGCACACAGCTGCACAGACACACCCCACACCTGTGGCACAAAACTTTTCATTTCCGCTTCGTAATGTTTATTTTCTATCATAAAGTTAGAAAAATCTCACCAAAGAAAATTCTGGAAACAAAGAAACACGGAAAAGTGAAAACGCTTTTCTCAATCTGCTGTACAAATGACCGGGTAACAGTTTAGAGGTACTGCAGTACACCTCGAATAACTATGCCCAGTCATTTGTACAATCATTGACAGCAGATCGATGGAGCTCTTGCCAGTCCTTCTTTTATCCATTTTAAACTTAAAATAATAATTACTGATGAGTTTTCCATATGCCTCAGGCATTCACCTTTGGGACCCTCTGTCAAATACTGATTGATGAGCATTCAAGAGTTTGGAGACACAGGAAATGAGTTGGATGGACAGATAGCCAGTAGTTTGTTAGATTATGGAGAAGGATTCCTTAGTGGGATAAAAAGAACACTGAATTGAGAATTGGGAGATATTAATTCCAGCCCCATTTATACCACCATTGACTTTAGGACATTGGGTAAGTTGGGGGCTTGTTTGCATCATCCATCATGAGAAGAAGAGTAAAGCACATTAGCAACTAGATAAATGGGTTCCTAAACATCTTATACTTTCTGAGAAAATCACTTACTCTTCCTGTGTGAGTTTTCTCATCTGTACAATGGATATGGTAATGCTTATGCCCCAAAACTTCTCATTGCTGCTGTGAGGGTCAAATTAAATGGTGCATGCAAAACAGCTTCAGTAACTATACAGAACTATATAAATGTGAAAGCTCTCCTAACAAAAGCTAGAGAAAAATATCTGTGACACATTTTAGAGATTTTTTTGTAGAAATATAAGATAATAAATGTGATAACAAGCTGGGCACGGTGGCTCATGCCTGTAATTCCAGCACTTTGGGAGGCCAAGGAAGGTGGATCATGTGAGGTCAGGAGTTCAAGATCATCCTGTCCAACATGGTGAAAACCCATCCCTACTAAAAATACAAAAAAAAAAAAAAAAAAAAAAAATCAGCCAGGCATGGTGGTGCGTGCCTGTAGTCCCAGGTAGTCAGGAGGCTTAGGCATGAGAATTGCTTGAGCATGCGAGGCAGAGGTTGCAGTGAGCTGAGATGGTGCCACGACACTCCTACCTGGGTGACAGAGTGCAATACCATCTCAAAAAATGATAATAAAATAAAAATAAACGTGATATCATCGTAAAGAGAATGAAACACCATATAGGATTGAGATGAGGAAGGTATATAGAGAGGTCCCATTCCTGAAGTTCAGACAAGAAATCAGAAGTCATAGGAGGCTGCAGAGGGAATGAGGGATAAAAGAGTGTACTAAAAAGTAATTTGTCTTCTCCTTTACCTCGTTTGTCCAAAAAGGTACCGAGTGCTCACTCTCTCAGCGCCCGGGAGGATATTCCAATGCAGAGAGCATGATATGAGTTGGTTCTGAACTTGTGCAGGAACTGAGAGACTGCAGAGACACTTCTGTCTCACCTCAGCGGGAACCTCCCCAAATGTGGAAGCCCAATGGAAGGCACCCTTCAGGCTAAAGACTGGGGTCAGTTTCATCTTTATATATATCACAAAGAAGCCGAGTGGCATGGAGGCAGGTGAGGGGAGCAGAGGGAGGAAGCTCTGAACCACACAAAATGCGGAGGAGAGCTACCCATCAGAATACCCACACCAATTTGGGGGATCCCCAGGAGCAAAGCTGCCAGACCGTGGAATTAGTGATAGTGTGCCACCTTCTGGCAGGCCTGCATATTGCACAATTTCCGGTGTCCGTGAATTGCAACCCTTGTTCCAGTTCAGAGATCCTAAGGGATCTTGCCCAGTCAATACACTGGTTTCACAGCACCTCCAAGACCACGGCCAAGCTAGGAAAAACTGCTATGGTGACAAACGTGTTTTAGCAGCTCCCGCTTTCTTATTCAACCTGTTCTCTCCAGCTTTTCCATCTTCATTTGGCTACCCAAACCCAATGCTCTTAATGTGCATACAAGTACCTGTGACCTATTGAGTCGCTTCCTCCAGCAACCCTTGTTTTTATAAAAACCCAAGGACATGAGTACTGTGTAATATACATCCTGCATTCCAATTAAAACAGGTATTGAGCAATTGCTGTGTGCTACACACTGCTGGATAAGTAGCTGTCTTTCAGGATCTTATAATCTATTTAGGAAAGTAAAAACTGTACTAAACTAGCTCTCTTTACAAGGAGATAGTAAGTTGAACAGCAAAAATGAGAGACTAGGAGTTCTAGAAAGGAAAAAATTTTTATGGTTGGGGAGGTCAAAGAAGGTAGTATTTGACCTGTGCTTTAAAGGAGTGAGATTTTAACAAGAAAAGATGAAGAAGAGATACTCAGTGAAAAGAATAGAACACACAGAGGCACGGGACAGGTAAAAGGCGAAACCTGCTCGTGCAATACTTTGAACAGAGGATGTCAGGGAATAACAATGACAGCTATTTATACATTTTTATAAGGCCCATTTTTACAATTGCATCTTTTCAGTCACCCCATATGGAAGGTATTATTACTATTCAGTCCATTTCACAGATGAAAAAGTTAGGCTATAAGAGCCTCATTTGCTTTCTGAAGTTGCTATAACTAGGGAAAGAAGAACTTAAACCCACAGATTCCATCTTCAAATCTCAGGCCATAGCAAGCATGGTTAACTCAAAAGGAAGATTGCAACTATTCTGTGAAGGACAAGGAATACAAAGCTAAAAAAAGAAATCAAGCTAACGGTGAGATTTCAGGCCTGTGACAGTAAAGTGCGTCTCCCCTTTGGGTCATGGAGAGGTGATGAGATTCTATGTCCTTTTCTCTCTTTCCAGACAAGGGCTGGCCCCTCGTTAGTCATTATCTTTCTTCTTAGAAGCACATCCCAAGCTCTACAGCCATACAGCCGCTTGCAAACAACGTATTTAAAAAGTTATGTCTTTCTTCCTCCAGTGCATTTATCTGTTTGTTTGATTTCCTGTGCACTGCATTATATGTTATTAGGCCTTAGGGTGCCTCTGTAAATTAAAATGATACAGTCAAAATGTATGATTAAAAGACTGAGAGGCAATCGCAGCTTAATCATACCATGCATTCATATCCCACTTTAGCATCTGTTATCTCATTTACTCACACAGAAATCAGCAGCACTCTGAAATATGAATGACAGAATGGAGCAACTCAATTTTACCAGTGGGAACATGGCAACAGAGAGGTTAGGTGGTTTGCCTGAGGCAACACAGCAAGTGACTGAAAGTGTAACTAGATCTCCTAACTCCCAAACCAGCCTTCTTTTCACAGCAGTCTAGTCTGTCAGCTTGGGCAGGCTATGGAGATGAGAGGGACCATGTAGTACCATCTGCTTTTGAGTTTCAGAGTTACATGTTTAGCACCATGGACAGAAACAGGCCCAACGCCATTCTTTAAAAGGTGAGTAAAGCTCAGAGGCTGGATTCTGGAATGAAGAACCCTGTCATGCACCCTGAGAACACTGGACACCTAGAAGTATTGGCAATAAAAATCACTTAGAAACAAATCAGAGACTGGAACAGACACCTTCCCCTCCCCTTCTGACCCACAACTTAAGTTGAGGCAAATGCAATCTTTAACCAGAGCAGCTACTCATTCGTCACCAGATGAAGTCTGAGATGATTTAATGATGAGCAATATTTATCCTGGTCTACAAATGATGGACTATCTCCAACTAACCAAGTTTGTTTTCTCTTTTCACATTCCAGAATATCACGAAGACCCCTAAACTATCAAATGTGAACACAATAGCAACAACATCAATTAATGCCTACTAAGTTCTTACTTTGTGCCAGGTCCTGGGCTAGACACTTAAATGTTATGGCATCCATTGATCCTTTAACTAGAATAGCAAGTATGAAGTATGCCTTATATAGAGAGGCCATAAAGAAAACATTTGGGAAATGATGATGCTATGATGAAAAGATACACTGACTCGAGTGACGCAGTCCTGCTTCTCACTAGCTATATGACCTTGGACACTTGAGACCCTGAGCCTCAGTTGCTACATTTATAAAAATGGAGAATCATACGTTCTTCATAGAGTTGTTAAGGAGACTACACATCGTGTGCAAAAAGCCTAGAGCAGAATGTTAAGCACGTAGTGGGTATTCGGTGGACAGTTTCATAAGCATGCCCCCATCTTGCATGTGTATCTTTGGTCTTTTTTATCGTGCTTCCCCAGGCCCCACTCGACTCACTGACCTGGCATCAAGATAAAAATAAAATTTGGGGAACAAAGAGGGGGAATAGGCTAACTGTTGGAGTAACCCAAAAATCTGAAGAAAACAAAACTTGCGCTGAGTTAAAAAAAAATGATAGCTTCTCCAGTGACTGTCCCAGAAGTGTATGGAAGTGGGGAGACTATGGACATGATGACTGATGAATGGTTATGGGCAAGGTCAGGTGCATGCACTGTCAAGCTTGCTGTGCCTGGTCATAGGCCAGCAGTGGGCACGGGTCTGTACCAAAGCTGTGAGCCAATGAACATCTACCCTTGCCTGCCACTCACACTCTACAGGGAAGCTTTACCCCCACTCCCCTACAGGCAGGACAGGTACTAAGAGTGAGCAGGCATTCTGATCAGAACCTCAAATACAGCTTCCAAAGTTCATCTATCTCTGGAAACACCAATTCACTTTCACCTGCCCATCCTACTGTGATATTTAGAATCTATTATTCCATTGAGAAGAGACCAAAATACGTAAATGATGCATGAAGAACATCTCTAGAGAAACTGGGATCCAAAAGCATTTGGATGCATTCATTTTTTCAGTGATCACAATGAAGAACAGTTGGTCTTTCCCATGATGGAGCTCACAGTCTCATGAGGGACTTGCTGCCAAAGACACTAGAACTTAGTAAATGCTTTAAAATAACAAAGCTGTGCTCAAGACACCGTGGAACCGAGAATGCAGGGAGAGGCCTAATGCAACCACACATTTCTTGACCTAGTATATATACACAGAGAGCCACTGAAGCTCCTTCCGCACCCTGCTGAAACGCGGCTTGTTCTGTCTGATAATGTTCTCTGCCTCCCCTCACTTCTCAGGCCCTCTGGCTGTACTAACATTCAAAAAACAACACATTTTTATATCAGAATGGAACCCTAGATATCATCTTGTTGGACCTTTTCATTTTACAACCTGAGTTCCAGAGAGATAATGACTTCTGTGCTGCAGGGCTGGTCGGTCAAGAACTAGGACACAGGTTTTCCAACCACCAAGGAGGAAAACATGCTATGTTGCAAGCATCTTCCTAGCTCATCTGTGGTTCCTCAACCTCCTCAGCTTCCCTGCTGTTTCCTTTGCAACCGCGTTTCCCCACAAGTCCCTCTACTGCTCTACAAAGCCTAAGAAGGTGACTCCAAGTTTTAGTTAATGGGTTCACAAAACACAGCCCTGGAGTTTAATTTAAGAACAGATATTTCTTCTATCTTTACTCCAACTATACTCACTTAAACTTACAACCTGCCTTGTATTAAATATCTTGGGTGGCCTTACTCAAACACTCCTTTTTTTTTTTGGAGACAGAGTTTCACCCTTGTTGTCCAGGCTGGAGTATAGTGGTGCAATCTTGGCTCACCACAACCTCCACCTCCTAGGTTCAAGAGATTCTTCTGCCTCAGCCTCCTGAGTAGTGGGGATTACAGGCGCCCACCATGATGCTTGGCTTATTTTTGTATTTTTAGTAGAGACGTAGTTTCACCATGTTGGCCAGGCAGATCTCAAACGCCCGACCTCAAATGATCTGCCTGCCTCGGCCTCCCAAAGTGCTGGGATTATAGGCATGTGCCACCGTGCCCAGCCAAACACTCCTTCAAATGATAATGGACATCAGGTCCATAAACAACAGGACCTATGGGAAACACTTTAGCTCCTGCCTTACATCACAGGTCAGGTTCCATCTTAACTCCTCCACCGCTAAGAGCTGAATGACTGGGAGGAAACAGCAACATGGAGCTGTAGATTCTGTTCTTTGGAAACTAGGCGTGATAATGAGATGCTCTTCTTGATTAATCCTTACACATGGGCTTTCTGTGAGCTGTATTTTTCCGAGACTCTGAGGGAAGCAGCGTGGTGGGGCAGAAAACACAGGAGCTGGGAACCCCGGGGCCGGGCACCCTGGGAAGGAGGGCAGCTTCTCTGCTAAGTAACCTACAGCAGCTGATATTCTCTAAGCCTGTTTCCTCATCTGTAATCACTATTCATCTCGTCATGTTCTTGCGAGAATAAAATATTTGAGGGAAGGACGTGGCTTGTATTAGGAGGTCAATAAATATTGATTTATTTCCCTTCCCACTCAAGGGAGGAAAATGAGTGTCCCTATTGTTATTTAAGCCCCAACTCTGATTTGCTGTGAAATCTGAATATTTCAGTTCCTCTCTTCAAGCCCTTGGTTTCCCCTTTGCAAAAACGGCATCATTACTAGAGGAAAACGTGACCAAACTATTATGTTCGTGCAAAAGTAATTGAGATTTTTGCCTTTAAAAGTAATGACAGAAAAGCTCGCAATTACTTTTGCACCAACCTAATACTACTAACTGATCCCTGATGAAAGTGTGGTTTACTATAGAGATGCCTCTAACAGTAGAGTGAATCGTGTGTGGGAATAAGGGAGAAAATAAACAATGACTAAGCTCCTACTATGTACCCAGTGTTAAAGCACATTATTTCATGCAACATCAGTAACACTTCTGGGAGGCGAGTAATTGTTATTTACCCATTTTACAGTGTGGATTGTCAAGGTTAAATAACTCAAACCAGTACGGGTATTATAAAGTAGCAGAGTTGAATATGAACTTGTGTCTGTTAGAATCCAAAGCTCACTTTCTTTCTATTTATGTGATTTTCTTGCTCTCCTGGAGAGAGGTGCTCCATTTGAGAAGTAGAATCACCCAGCATAACTCTTAAGGAGAGAAGGTGCAAAAATAAACCATGCTAAATATATTGATTCTCCTGCCCTAGCATTTTTCCTTTCACTGGGATTTGCGATGATCAGGTGGCGGATTTATGCCAGCGACCACCAGAGGGGGATAACAGCTGGCAGAGTGCACAGGGCATGTGTGTACCTGCCCACACCCATGCAAAGAGGTTTCCCAGTGCCTACCCAAACAATAACAGACGACTGACACACAGAGACAACTTGTAAAACAAAGACCCCTGAATAAGCAGGGCTTCCTCTCAGCCTCTCCACTACTACCAATCCCTCCTGAGTTTGAGCACACCTTGAGGAAAAGAAGGAAACCAGGTATCTTTAGCTCAGGCAGAGGATATTCCCATCTTGAAAAGAACTTCAAAAAGAGATTGGACCCACTGGGTCTCATAATCAAAGAATATTATGTACACAGGTAAAAGAAATAGATTCGGAACCAAAAGATGGGGGTTTTTAGTGTTGGCTCAATCACATCTGTGGTATGTTCATGCACAAGCCCCTTTGCACCTCTGTCCATTTCCTCAAACATAAAATGAAGATCTCAACAACCACCTCTCGGGTTTACCATACAGACCAAATGCAATGAGGTCAGTCAAAGTAATCTGTTAAGTTGTAAAGGCTAGACAAATGTCAATTCCTCTTATTAATATTATAAATATGATTATTTATTCAGTATTGATGGTCCCACATATGACTATATTGCCCTGTCCTTATACTGTTTAGCCATAAAAGCAAAACAAACGTGGCCTTCCACCCAGCTGCCTGGACAACACAAGGCCTGGGGTGGGAGTAACAGGGCTTGGATTGTATGAAATAAAGCAAAAGGAGTCAAGTTGGTAATAAAGACTGGAAGAAAGGGTGCAGGTTCCTCATGCTGGTATTTTATGTTCTTCCTGCCTCTCCCTGTCTTTCTTTTCAAAGGAGGAGGATTCTTTCTTTCCTAGGGCTGCTGTAACAAATCACTACAGACTGGATGGCTTGGAACAGCAGAAACTTACTGTCTTACAGTTCTGGAGGCCTCAAGTCTGAAATCTAGTGTCAGCAGGCCATGCTCCCGCTAAAGATTCTTGAGGAGAATCCTTCCCAGCTTCTTCCAGCATCTGGTGGCTGCCGGAATTCCTTGGCTTATGGCCACGTCATTCTCATCTCTGTCTCCATCTTCACATTACTGTCTTCTCCTCTTTCTGACAAATCTTCCCTGTGTATTTCTCTTTTTTTTTTTCTTCTTTTTGTAGGGGGAAGATAGAGTCTCCCTCTGTTGCTCAGCCTGAAGTACAGTGCCACGATCTCTGTTCACTGCAACCTCTGCCTCCCAGGTTCAAGTGATTCTCCTGCCTCAGCCTCCCAGGTAGCTGGGACTATAGGGATGCACCACCATGCCCAGCTAATTTTTGTATTTTTTGTAGAGACAGGGTTTCACCATGTTGGCCAGGCTGGTCTCAAACTCTTGACCTCAGATGATCCACCCACCTGGGCCTCCCAAAGTGCCGGGATTATAAGCGTGAGCCACTGTGCCCAGTTATGTATTTCTTATATAAACACTTCTCATTGAATTTATGGCCATCTGGCTAATCCAGGATGATCTCTCCATCTTCTCAAGATCCTTAACTTCATTACATCTGGTATGACCATTTTTTCCAATAAGGTAACATTGACAGGTTCCAGGAATTAAGATGCAACATATATTTTGGGGGGGACCACCATTCATTCCACAACAAAGCCCAACCAGAAGAAACTCAAAACCAAAATAATAATATGAATGATATAATACCGTACTGTGGTATGTACAAAATGAGATGCTTGCTCTGACTCTATGAAGGGAGAATTGTGAGATCCAAGGAATCAGAAACACAGAAACCAAGGTCAAGTCTTCTGGAAAAGACAGGGGAGGGCTTCCTGGAGGGAGCAACACTTGAATTGAGCCATGAAGGATGGATTTTGATAAGGATTGGTAGGAATAGGGAGGGAAAAAAAATTCTGATGAAGGAAACTGCAAGAACAAAGATGCAGAGGTTAAAAGGGCATATTTAGAAGAAGAGAATAGGCAGGAGAAAGAAGGATGAGATCAAGAATGTATCTGGATGAGGAAGTAAAAGTATCTCGCCATGTCACAGGGCGAAGTGGAAAGCTAGGACCGCAGTCAGCGGCTGATTCCACTCTACTGCACGCTCTCGATTCTTGATCGAGCAATCAACTACTTGTAAAACATAAGCCCTGCCCTGGGTAATTCTGTCTCTGACTGTGGAATGCAAATAGTTCACAGAGAGGTGCAGCCTTCAGGACAGCAGCTGAAAACAGACAGACAGACAGATTGCCAAGGATGCAGCTCCGCAGCAGAAAACACAGCAACCCCAGCCCATTCCCTGTGCCTCAGGACACAGACAGTTGGGCCCAGTTAATTGAAATTTAAGCTTCAGGCAATAGGATTTATACAAACACCAAGAAAATAGCAGGAGGATGCTAAGAGCATGCAAATCAATGCAGTGTGAGCCCTTTAAGACAATCTTTCAGATTTGGCAGCCCAGGTGCAGCCAGCAATCCCCTGCAGCATACCCCACCCCAACCCCTCCTCACCCCCTCCTGGCTCCCTCCTCCCCCATAGCACAGCTCCTGGACAGGCCTGATTTGCTCTAATAAAAGCAGCCTCGGCCCCAGGGAGCCTGCAGGATGAACATAGCTGATTTCACCTCTTTAACCCTGGATCTAGGAAAACTGCCGAACACTGACTCTGACCTTCCCTGGGGAGGATCCTGGAGCTTTATCTCGTGAGTTGCACGACCTCTAGGAGCCTGTGCACAAGTGAGATAAACTCCGTGCCCAAGAGGATGCCTACTTATCTCCCAACAAAGCATCTTTGCAAATTACATTTTTTTTTTGCATCTCAGGGAAGGAGTATTTATAAAAATAATAGCTGCAATAACAGTAATCATCATCATCATCAGCTGATGTCCGCATCCTGGCTATTCCTCAGGGAAAAAGGTGATAGGGCCTGCAGGGCAGGATTGTGCTGGGACTGTGGGTGACTCATGTCCTAGGGGCGGGGAGCTTCCGTGAGGGTCCTGGAGCCCAATGTCTGGTTTGAGAGATATGGCCAAGACCTCTCTTCATACAGAATAAACAAATGATCAACTGTCTCATTAGTGACTATGCAGGAAGACACGCAACTCACGTACTGGTACCGGCGGGTGGTACGGCCAAGAGATTTATATTATTTAACAATAAAAGCAAAACAAACGTGGCCTTCCATCCCACTGCCTGCCTGCATGGGGCCCCTCATACTAAAGGAAGGCAGTGGTGGTGGTGGGGAATGTGGGCGGTGCCCCCACGTGGGAGGACAAAGATTCCAGCCAAAAGGAAGGAGCAGGTGCCGGCCACCTTCCTGCCATTTGGGGCCTGGGGTTCAGATCAGGGTAGGAGTAGGAAGATTGGAATGGAAAGAGGGAGAGAGGGAATGAGATGTCAGAAATGCAACACAGTTTACTCAGGAGCTATCTATGGGTGTTCACTTCCTGGGAAACAGAGCAGGACTAGAAAGTAAGAAACCCCAGTCTAGTCCTAGCTCTGACCCTACCTAGATGAGTGACAAGTCAGGCAAATTCTGCCTTGGTTTCCACACCTGTAAAATAGGGAGAAAGTATCAAGAAAAAGGTACTATGAGACTGCAAGTCATCCTTATCGCTGCTTTATGACACTGTATAGCAGCTAGAGTAGGCTCTGAACTCAGACTTCCTGGGATCCAACCTCAACTCAGCCACTTACTAGCTATGTGACCACAGGCAACTAACTTCTCTTTGTGGGTTGTAAAATGGGTATGCCAATTACATTTACCTTTCAGTAAAAAAAAAGACAATTCCTGAAGAGCACTAAACAATACCTGGCACGCAGGTGCAGATGCTCAATGTGCTGCAGACATTACCATGTTTATCCTTGTTCCTCACCAATGCCCTTGTTTTAAACAGACAACCTAGATTTACGCTTGCAAGGATTACAATGACAAATTCTTGCCCCTACATCTAAGCTTTTCTCTACTGTTTCCTCCTATGCCAGAGAAAGAGGTATCCCAATTTTTTCAAGATATAAACCATTCTTCCCTCCTCTGGGGTTTTGATCCAAAAGTCATTTTTTTTGTTATTTTGTTGTTGTTTTTGTTTGTTTGTTTTTAACTATCTTCAGATCCTTTTACCCCACTGGCTCTGTGTTCCCTCTCCCTACAAACATGATCAAGCCCCACTTATCCTACAAGTAACCCTGGTTCAACCATGTCTCCCACTCAAGCTAGCAACCTCCACCTTCCTTTCCTCATTGAAGAACGTAATATTCCTTGCCTCTACTGTGACTTTCATTCCCTCCCTGGCTCCATCCCCCATTACTCTACTGGTGGCAAAAGACACCAAGCATGTCCAGCTTGTCAAGTCTATGCCAAAACTTCTCCCCAGGCTTCAGCTTGAGCTCTCGGTGGCATGTGGCTTGCTGACAACCCTCTCATTGAAATCCTTCTTTCCCTCAGCCTCCTCAGCACAGCTCTGCCTTTGTTCTTCTACTTCTTTTCTATCTACTTTTCCTGTGCCTCTTTTACTAGTTCCTGATCTTAGCCCTTGAGTGTTTTGTCCCTCAGGGGCTGGGCTTTGGTGCCCTTCTCTCCTGGCAAGGGCAGCACCTGAGTGCTCTCAATAGGCTCAGACCCAGTAGGCTTAGACCCCGAGGTGCCAGGTGTGTAGAGGCTAAGAGCTTGGGGCAGTGTTGTATGGCTGGGTGGCTGATAGAGTGTTTTCAAAAGCTGTGTGATTGGGCAGTTATTAGATTAGCAGCAGTAAAAGCAGCTTAACACCTGTTCTCTTAGACCAGGCCACTACACACACTTATGTCAACCCCTCAGCCTTGGCAATATTTGAATTGCTGAGCCTTGCTACTTAGTTTCCCTAAGACAATCTTACCCCCTGCACAGGTCACACGCTGCCCTAAGTGCTAATGGGACACCAGACTTTATTTCTGCTATCTAGTCCTGTTTGTTTGTTTGTCTGTTCATTTGTTTGTTTTTGAGACAGAGTCTCACTCTGTTGCCCAGGCTGGAGTGTAGTGGCATGATCTTGGCTCACTGCAACCTCTATCTCCCAGGTTCAAGTGATTCTCATGCCTCAGCCTCCCGAGTAGCTGGGACTACAGGCATGTGCCGCCACGCCTGGCTAATTTCTTGTATTTTTAGTAGAGACCATGTTGACCAGTTTCACCATGGGATCCAATCTCAGCTCAACCATTTACTAGCTGTGTGACTTCTTTGTGGGCTGTAAAATGGGTATGCCAATTACATGTTTCACCACGTTGGCCAGACTGGTCTCAAACTCCTGACCAATTTAGTTTCACCATGTTGGCCAGACTGGTCTCAAACTCCTGACCTCAGGTGATCCACCCACCTCGGCCTCCCTCTTTTGAACTCAAAACCAAATTTCCAGCTGTTTAATGATTTTCTCTACCTGGATGTCCATCCAAAGAAGTCCTCAAGTATATCTGAATCTCCATAATTCCTTGTCCATCTTGGTTAATAATATCACTATCCACTCAGGTGTTATAAATAGAAACCTGAGGATTATTTTTGACTCTCAATTAATTTTCCTACTCCTCAGTTTCTAGCGATCTACCATATCCTGTCAATTTTTCCTAAAAAACATCCAAATAATCTGTCCATCCCCTCCCTGTCCACTCTGTCACTGTATTAATGAACCCCATTACCACTCCCCACGCCTACCCCCAGTTCCTTTGTTATCAAGTCCATCTTCAACACCAGCCACGAGAAAGATCTTTCTAAAATTAAATCTGTTTGCAGAATTACCCCACTCTCCAGAATATACCTTCTACATCTGAAAACCTGGACTCTCCTTCTACTTCTCTTACCATTAACATTTTTTATTGATCTCTTACTGGTTAAGGTGCTCAAATTTATTAAAATACAGATTCCCAGATCTCTGCCCCCAAAAGTCTAATTGAACAGTTTTTAATGAGTCTAGGCAATCATATTTTCTTTCTTTTTTTTTTTTTTTTTTTTTTGGCAAGTCTCGCACTACTGCCGGGGCTGGAGGGCGATCATATTTTCAACAAGCACCCTGAAGGATTTTAGTACCAGTTCTCCACAAACCACACTTTTAGAAACTCTGATCAGAAACCACAGGATAGGCTGGGCTCATCACACCTGTAATCACAGCACTTTGGGAGGCCAAGGCAGGTGAATCACTTGAGGTCAGGAGTTCAAGACCAGCCTGGCCAACATGAGGAAACCCAATCTCTACTAAAAATATAAAAATTAGTCAGGCATGGTGGCACATGACTGTAATCCAAGCTACTCAGGAGGCTGAGACAAGAGAATCAGTTGAACCTAGGAGGTGGAGGTTGCAGTCAGCTGAGATCATGCCACTGCACTCCAGCCTGGGCAACAGAGCGAGACTCTGTTGAAAGAAAAGAAAGAAAAGAAAAGAAAAGAAAGAGGTAAGGAAGGAAGGGAAAGAGAGAGAGAGAGAAAGAAAGAAAGAGAAAGAAAAAAGAAAGAAAGAGAAAGAAAAAAGAAAGAAAGAAAGAAGAAAGAAAGAAAGAAAGGAAGAAAGGAAGAAAGAAAAGAAATGAAACCATATAAGAAACCACCATTGTTAACAACCTGAACTTTGAAATAAGACTACCTGTGGGTTGAATTCCAACTCTCCCTCAGTTAGCTGTGCCTTTCAGCACGATACTTTACCCCTGCATGCCTTGGTTTCTTCATCTAAAGTATAAGGGTAATAATAATGATACCCCCAGATATTGAACTGGTCCCATGTCAGGCACTGTGTTCCAATGCATAGCCTCTTGACCATCATAAAACCCATATGAAGTGGATGCTACTATTTGTTCCATTTTCCAAATGAGCAAACTGAGGCACGGAAAGCAACTTGCCAAAGGCTGCAGAACTAACAAATAACAGAGCTGGGTTTTGAACGCAGGTGGTTCAAACCTACCCAAGTTCATGCTCTTAGCCATCACTCACAAGGTTGTCATGAATATGACATGAAATAACCCACAGGAAGCACTTAGCATATTGCCCTGCACATAATAAGAGCTAAATAAATGACAGTCATGATTCCTGTGGTGGTTTTTAGTACTAGTACTATCATGGCAGAATCAACTTGACACTCCCCAAGTTGAAAGCCAGCAGAGGGTTGCAGATAAGCAGGCTGTAACTAACTGTGTTGTCCAATACTGTCCTTACTAGCCACATGTGCCTACCTAAATTTAAATATAATAAATCAAAACTAAATAAAACGCAAAAGCCAGTTCCTCAGTCTCATGAGCCACATTTCAAGTGCTCAGTAGCACATGTGGGTGGTGACTCCCTTACTGACAGCAAGGGTTCAAAGCATTTCCATCATCACAGATATTGCCACCGGACAGGGCTGCTGTAGAGTAAACTGCTGGAATCAAAGCCCGAATCTGTTCTTTAACAGTTCTTTGGCATGATTATTCTCCTCCTTGTGCCTCAGTTTCCTCAACTGTAAAGGATAATAACAGTATTTGCCTTGTGCAGTTGCACTGAGAAATATATTAGTTAATATAAGTAATGTTCTTGGAATATAATTAATGTGCCCTGATGTACAGGAGGTGACATAAAAATGTATGTGTTTGCTATTATGGGGGTGGTTGGCATCATTACTAATATGCTCAATTATACTTGAGCCACTTGGCCCCACGGCATTGACGTTTAAATTTGTGTATCTCTCCTATAGCTGAGATGTTCTTCTCTCTCACCTTCTACTTCCTGCCCACCTGACAGGTTCCTACACTACCTCTAAAACCCGGCCCTGTGATTTTCTCTCCACAGTTTTCACCAAACACTCTCACTCCTGGCAGAATTCACCGCTTCTCAAGCCTACAAACTCTGGCAGCCGTGCCTGCTGATTCTTCACTCCACGACTCTGAATTCCAATTGCGCTGGGTTCCTGCTCCTGTCATATTCTCTTGAAATGCCTTCTAAGATTTGCAATTCTCCTTGGAAATGAGAACAGGACCTGCATTTGGGGAAACAGCCCACTGCATGTCAGCAGATGGAGCCTTGCAAACCCTTTCATGATGAAATGCATCCAGAAAGAGAAGCAAATGTGATGTTTTCCCTTGGGTACTGTGTCCATCACACATCCCTGGACACCGATGTATGACCTTTGGAAAAAGTCTCACTGGCTGAAATGTCTCTGCATTGTTCTTTGCCTGGCAATGAATTATTCTGGGTGGAGATGAAAATTTCTCATTAAGTAATTTCTCAAAGAGGTGAACTGGGAAGCCCAGAAGTTTGGGACTGGGAGGGGAATAGAATGTGAACACTACTGTTTTGTTCCCACAGAACATTTATTGCTCTAAGTACCTCCTAGGAAAACAACATTTATCAAGACAAAAGAAAATTGCCAACTTTCAGAAGAAAAAGGTCTTTAATGTGAGTGTAGTGACTAAGCCAGGAGGCAGAGCAATAGTACTTAGGAATCCTATAACCTCAGTCACAACCCTGAAGCCTTCTGAGACTCAGTTTCCCCATTCGTGAAATGAAGGTAACAGTCTATCTAGTAAAAAGGGAATGAGAAGTAGTGTACGTGCACACTTCTCACAGGGCCTGGCATACAGCAGACCCTCAATCAATGGCAGCCAATGCTATTTCTGGATTCTAGCAAACCTTTCCTTCCAAGAACAATCACATAAAATTTTTAAAGAATCAGGAAAGTGGAGACCAAATAGAAATGCATTTCTGTGATATTAAGGCTAATAGTTACAGAGCCACAAGTAAGCAAACATGAATCTCCAAAGTAACTATAACTCAGACAGATTGCACACGTCTCTTTGCAAAGGCCATTAAATAATACGTGGAGTTCTACAAAATCCTCTACAAGACACTAAGTCAAGTTCCCATAGAAGGGGGCAAGTCGACAGTCAGAAACTGTTGCACGGCTTTAGCTGGCTGCAAGCCCCTGCCTACCAGTTGTCTCCAGACAACTAGCAAGCTCAGGTCTCTTGGCTTTTAGTGAAACTGTTATTCACCCCTGTTTCCCTCTCTTCTCACCACCTGGCCTCCTCTCGGTCACAGCTGCTTCTTGAGTGGAGCGGTCTCTGCATGTTCTTCATTTCTTTCACTTGAAACCCACTGATCGTGGCCTTCACCCACTCCTCTGTAGCTGTTATCACGATGGTCAGCAGTATTCTTTTTATTCATCATGGCTGTCCTCACATCCCGACCACTGAGCAGCTATCCTAGCTCAGAGGCAGTGTGACAAGCAGAATTCTAAGAATGACCTCCAACGGTTCTCACATTTGTCCAAATCCCTCCCCTTTAAGTATGAGTAAATAAGATGTGACTGTCATGATTACATATGCTATATGGTGTTATGAGTTTAATTATGTCCCCCCCAAATTCATCTGCTGAAGTCCTAAACCCCAGTATCTCCGATTGCTGTGACCTTACTTGGAAACAGGGTTACAGATATAATTAGTTAAGATGGGGTCATGAGGTGGGCCCAAATCCAGTATGACTGCATGTCCTGATAAAAAAGGAAATTTGGACAAGGAAAACACCTTGCAAACATGAAGACAGTCATCTATCTACAAGCCAAGAAGAGAGGCCTGGAACAGATCCCTCCCTCACAACCCTCAGAAGGAACCAATCTGGCCAGTACAGACGGTCCCTGTCTTGGGAAGATTTGACTGACAATTTTTCAGCTTTACGATGGTGTGAAAGTGATACTCACTCCATAGTCGCCTTACTTTGAGCACCCATACAACCATTCTGTTTTTTACTTTCAGTAAAACATTTCAATAAACTACATGAGATATTCAACATTTTATTGTAAAACAGGATTTGCCTTGTGATTTTGCCCAATTGTAGGGTAATGTAAGGGTTCTGAGCATGTTAAAGGTAGGCTGGACTAAGCTATCATATTTGGTAGGTTTGGTGTATTAAATATATTTTCAATTTACAATATTTACAATTTACATGGGTTTGTCAGGACATCACCTCGTTGTAAGCCAAGAAGCATCAACACCTTCACTTCAGACTTCTAGCCTTCAGCACTGGGAGGAAACAAAATTTTGTGGTCTGAGCCACTGTTTTAGTCCATTTTGTACTGCTATAATAGAATACTGGAAACTGGGTAATTTATAGAGAACAGGCATTTATTTCTTACAGTTTCTGGAAGCTAAGAAGTCCAAGGTCAGAGGGCCTGCATCTCAGGAGGGCCTTCTTGCTGCATCGTCCCATAGTGGGAGGTAGAAGAGAGCATGCACGCAAGAGAGAGGGGAGGAGAGCTAAACTAATCCTTTCATCAGGAATCTACTTCAGTGATAACTAATGTGCTCCCTTGATAATGACATTAATTCATTCATGGGGTACACCCCACATGACCGAATCACCTCTTGAAGGTCCTATCTCTCAACATGGTTGCACTGGGGATTAGGTACCCAACATATAAACTTTGGGTGATGCATTCAAACATTGTAGCCACCTAGCTTATTATGGCAGTCTAGCAAACTAACATATATGGCAAAAGGAAGGTTATCTAGGTGGGCCCAATACAAGCCTTTTAAAGGCAGAGCATTTTCTCCAGCAGGTAGCAGAAGAGGAAATCAGAGATTTGAAGCATATGTAGGATGTGATGCACCATTGCTACGCTTGAAGACGTAGGCAACGTGACAAGGAATCCAAAAGACCCTGAGGAGCTAAGAGTGGCTCTTGGCTGCCAGCCAGAAAAGAAATGGGGACTTCAATCCCACAACTGTGAGGCACAGAATTTGGCCAACAATAAGCATGAGGTAGGCTGGGGGTTCTTCCCAAAATCTGCAGATAAAAGCCCATCCAGGCAACACCTTGATTGCAGCCTTGTAAGACCCTAAGCAAAGGGATTCATCAAAGCCTGCTTTCGCTTCTAACCTACAGAACCGTGAGCTAATAAATGCATGTTGGGTTAAGCTACTAAGTTTGAGGTAATTTGTGACGGCAGGAACAGAAGGATAATACAGATTCCAACCCTCACATCTCTTCCCCGAGGGATTTTCTTATGGGGTAATGTGAATTCTGGGTTCTTAGCCATGGACTGCAAGCCCTTGACTAAGTTTTCTCCACTCCTCACTGCCTCAGTTTCCCCACTGGTCAGACATTACAGATTCCAACAATTATACCACTGCCAGTCTGTCAGGAAATGACAGGGGACTTGGAGATGAAGGTATTAGGATAAGTGAAAGGTGAGAGAAGAAGGAATTAGCAGACGACGTAACTTAAAACCAGGCAGGGCAGCTTTACTGAACTCTTTTTCACCTGAGGCACAGGAGCTTGCCCAGGCCACCAAAGTTCTCTGGGCTTCTCACCTTCTGGAAAGAAACTATTTCCTTCTTCATGCACATGCTTGACACCTTCAGCTCCCCTACACTGAGGCTTTTTCACCGTTGGTCTGACAGGGTCAGGAGAGCTTGTTCTAGCCAATGCTGAACAGCTTGATACTCCTCAGAGGTAAACCTTGGCAGGCAGCAAGGGGACAAGGTGTGAAACCTCTTTAGATAAAAGGAGACAGCACTGCAGACACACATGGCGGAGAAAGGAGCTGAGACATGTCAAAAAAAAAAAAAAACAAAACTGAGTGCAGCTTTGGAAGATGGGTTTGGCAAGCCATACACACACTAAGGAGCAGCCTTGGCGTGTGAGCTGCTAGAATTCCCATCTGGAAATTCTGCAGGGCAAGTCAATGTGACTGGTATTCTGAATACACCAACTTTAGGATGCAACTTTCAGAAACAAATTCTTTTTCTTTCAAATGATTCCTTCTTCAAGCTCCAGATTCACCTCTTCTCCTGGAGGTCTCATGGGCCCCTGTAACTCAACATGTCCAAAATGAATGCATCATCTTTTCCTCCCGCATAATGGAACTGGCACTGAATACCCAGGTTAAAATCCTGGCCACGGAAAGAGTGTAGCCTTCAGTTAAAATCCCAGCTCTTCCTTTTACTGGCTTACTGACCTATGAGCCTTAGTTTCCTCATCTGCCAAGTGGGGGTAATAATAATACTTCCCTCCAAGGAATGTGGTAAGAAAACAATGAGAAAACGCATGTAATGCGTGTAGCTCATTCACTGCCTATAGAAAGCATGCAATGACAGTTAAGTTCAAATACTGCTATTATTATTATTACTTTATAATCTGTAAAATCAAGGAAGTAGATGAGTCACTAAAGCCCATTTCAACTCATAAGCATCCATGAGGTCTACGCTTAATTTTTTTCACATGTTCCCTCCCACCTATCATACGAAGACCAAAGATATACTCCCCAACACACACGCACATACTTTCCCTCCCCTTTGTCTTTCTTTGCTCCTGCTGTTCCTTTGCCCACACAAAGGATTCATATTTATTTCTGTCTAAATCACATCAGTTTTCCAAAACTCAGCTAAAATGTCAAATCAACAGAACCTTCCTTGATCCTCCACTAGAAATAACCACACTCATCCCTATACTCCTATTGTCGTACCCTGAGGAAACATCACATTGTATATGGTACAGGTGTTGGAGAATACTCAGCTTCCCTGCCCATTAGATGTAAGCTTCTTGAGGTCAAGTGATGAGAGTAATTCACCTTAATTTCTCTTAGTGCCAATCAACTTCCCCATCCAAGAGGGAATGAAATCCACAAACATTATTTGAATGAATGACTAAATAAATGCAGAATCTCCTGTGTACCCTCTGGGTAATAAAGAGGGAACTATACCCAGGGGAAATGCACTGGCTGCCTTGCTGGTCTGCTTCAGAGGCTTCTGTGTTTTCTAAATACATCAAATTAGTACTTAGGGTGGATTTCATCCACCTATTTTAAAATAATTCATTTAGCATAAATTCTCTTAAAAAAATAGAAAAATCTTTTAAGAGTTAGAAAACAAGAGAATTGAGCAGAAAGGCAGGGGAATGAAGCAAATGCTAATAGCATTGGACCTGCAATTCCCAGAACGCTCTAGGATGAATATGAACTCGAAGTGCCCAGAAGGAAAAAAAATAAAAACAAAATAAAATCGACTCCCCAAAATTGCAATCCATCTTTACAAGGTCAGTACTAAGTGAGCACAACCTTCAGCTGTCTGGTCAAGTTTGGTGGATTAGGATTTATTTCTTTATTGTTCCAAATGGGTTAGTAGAGAATTGTTTCTGCCACACTGCACCTACTTCTCTGAACCAGAGCTATGCAGGGCAGAGGTATGAAAGCCTTTCAGACAGATGCACATGGGCTGAGCTGGAGGACCACTTACTATGAGGGTCCTAAGGTGGGTCCCTGATGGTCCCATTATTTTTGGCTATAAATCTGAGGAAACAAGATAAGAAGGAATGTGGTGTCCAGATAAGAGCACTGGACTCCTGTTTATAAAACCTTAGATGCTGGCTTTGTCCCCCTGCATGTCTGCTTTTATGAAAGTCACTTAGCCTCTTTGAGTCTCATTTTTTCCATCCATGAAATGAGAAGTTTTAGCCAGATTGGTGGAAACATTTAGTCATGATAATGCTAGAGGACTGCCTCTAAAATTACTAATACCCAGGGTTCGCCCCACACATGGATGGATTGGTCCAAGACAAAACTCAAGCATCAGTGATTTTAAAGTTGAGAATGATGGGATGAAATAATTATCCTTTTCCATTTTTTCTTTAAATTGAGACAGGGTCTTGCTCTGTCACCCAGGCTGGAGTGCAGTGGTGTGATCACTGCTCACTGCAGACTCGACCTCCTGGGCTCAAGTGGTCTTCCCACCTTGGCCTCCCGAGGGGTTGGGACTGTAGGCATGCAACACCATACCCAGCTAATTTTTTTAAACATTTGTTTTAGAGATGGGATCTTGCTGTATTGACTATGCTGCTCTCAAACATCTGGCCTCAAGCAATCCTCCTGCCTTGGCCTCCCAAAGTGCTGGCATAACAGGCATGAGCCACCATACTCAGCCTATCCCTTTCAATTCTAATGCTCATTGATTTTGTAGAAATCTTTCTAGAAAACAAGCAGTGTCCTTTTCATCACAGAGGATAAATCTGAGACAAAAGTCTGACAGAAAACGAAGCGATCTATATGAGTAATAATCCTGACACATATTTTCAGCTCCTAATGGTCTACAAATCTATATTCTCTGAGTTAAGATATCGCTGGAGTGTTGTGCCCAGGCCTCCATCACTGGCCATCTTAACTCCACACAGACCCTATTAAAGCAAGGCTTGGTCAGGAGAATGGAGCAGGAGCCAGCACAACAAACAGAAGTCTCTCTCTGTGTCTGAGTGGCTCCTCATGCCAAAGCAGGTGCTAATCATATTGTGTGACTAGCTGAGTAAAATCTTTCCCAAGCACATCTCCCTTTCAAGTCCATATTCTGGAGATATATTACTGAGTTGACTTTATGATGTGGATTCATCACATTGATGAATAAGTTTTGGCAGCTAGAGTAGGATTTGTATCCACACTATAAAGAAGAAAGGTGAGGAACTAACAATATCTAGCACATGTTGCATATTTAATAGTCATTACTGGCTGGGCAAGGTGGCTCATGCCTGTAATGTCAGCACTTTGGGAGGCTAAGGCGGGTGGATCACTTGAAGTCAGGAGTTCAAGACCAGCCTGACCAACATACCAAAACCCCATATCTCCTAAAAATATTTTTTAAATAGCTGGGCATTATTGTACACACCTGTAATCCTGGCTACCCAGGAGGCTGAGGCACGAAAACCACTTAAATCCAGAGGGTAGAGGGTTGCAGTGAGCCAAGATCATGCCACTGTACTCTAGCCTGGGTGACCAAGGGAGACTCTGTCTCAAATAACAATAATAATAATTGCAATAGTAATTATTGGTCTGAGGTTGGGGTTAGACTTAGGATTAAGGTTAGGATATCACCAGGAATAGAGTTAAGGATAAGATTAGCATGATGATCAAAATGATTAATTTTATGTGCAAAGTTGACTGGGCCATCAGGTACCCAGATATTTGAACAAACATTATTCTGGTTGTTTCTGTGAGGGTGTTTTTGTCTGGATGAGGTTAACATTTAAATTGGTAGGCCAAATAAAACAGATTGACTGCCTTAAATATGCATAGGCCTCGTGCAATCAGGTGAAGAGTTGAATAGAACACAAAGGCTGACTGCCCCTAGTAAGAGACAATCTGTCCTGTCGAATGGCTTTTGAACTGAAACACTGGCTCTTTCTGGATCTCAGATCTGTCAGTCTTTAGACTAAAACTACAATATCAGCTTTCCGGGGTCCCCAGCTTGACAGCTCACCCTTGTAGAGCTTGGGACTTGTCAGCTTCCATAATTGTGTAAGCCAATTTATTTTAATAAAAATCTCTCCTCTCTCGTCTCTCACTCTCTCCCTCTTTCACTCTCTCTCAATAAGAGATACATATACATATACATATACATATACATATACATATATATGTGTATGTCCATCCCATTGGTTCTGTTTCTCTGGAGAACTCTGAATAATATATATAGATATAGATATAGATAGATATATAGATATCCTATACATATATATATATATGTTTGTCTATGTTTGGAGATATATATATATATATATATATATATATATATGTCAAGATTTGCTTGATTTCAGTTATCTCACTTTATTGACTTGATTTCAGTTATCTCATTCAGTTATATGTCTGGATATATATACATATACATATATGTCCGGACATATATACATATACATACATATATATATATATATATATATGGCCATCTCATTGGTTCTGTTTCTCTGGATAACCCTGAATAATATACCTGGGATAGAGTTAGAAATCAAGATAGAGTCGGAGTTATAGTTCGGTCTAGGTTGGGGTTAGGGTTGGGGAATAGAGTTGGGCATACAGTTGGGAATGGGGTCGACGTTGGCCTGAGTTTTGGCTTAGGGTTGAATTAGGGGAGAGTTGTGGAGGAAGACAAAATATCTAGCATCACTATTACTAATGTGACCTTTAACAAGGGAACAGAAACTGATTACTGAGTAGCTACCAAGTATTATTCTTGACTCTTTTATTTGCTTAACAATAACAGCAATACTTATTATTCTTCAGTCTCAACTACATAGCAGGTGCTATTTTTGTGGTTTTGACTTTTAACTCATTTAATCCGTTTTAAACCGTGTAAAGTAGATATTACCGGATATTTTTAAACAAAATCAGAAAACTGAGGTCATCAAGAGATAATCAAACATGTCCAAACTCAAAGGCAGGAATGTGATGTTTGAACTCAGGTCTCTCTGACTCCAAAGTCATCTTGTGCCTAAGCACCACCTTGAATGGTAAAGAATTGGTAAGCTCTCCCAAAGGACAAGAAACCAGCAGGGACCCATTTCTTCCTCAGTGGAAGGTCAGAAAATGCCTCTGGCTAGTAGGTAAAGGTGGGAAAAGGAAGATATATTATCTTTCTTTCAGGGCATCAGTGATACCTGTGTTCTTAGCCTGGGCTCTGACTTATAACTCCTTTCCCTGAGTGAGACTAGAGGCATGCTTTCTTTCCAGGGGACACTCTGTCCCCCTTAGTCTAAGTGACACGCAGCCTCCATGTCCATCTTCTCCTGTTCTGTGACATCAGCAATGAGGTACTTTCTTTCTTCATATTAATTCCTTCTGGGACCTACCCAAAGATGAAATTTCTTTTATATTTTTCTCCTCCTTCAGGAGGCTCCTTCCAGAGTCACATAAATGCCGGATTCATTATACCGGTTCTCAGGTAGAAGCCTGTGTTAAAGAGGCTTCGATTGAGCTTTCAAATAAAGCTGGCAAAATATTTCACTTACTCTGCTTTCTGTTCCCGAATGTCCTCCAACCAGCTCTTCCTCCTGGTCCTGCTCTGCCATGGAACCGGGCACCTCCCTCCTCCCACCCCCTAGGGTCTGGCTCATAACAAACACACTTAGAATTGGAACAAGTCCTTTTATCAGCAGATTTTTAACTCTCACAAGGGAATAGACAGGTTGCCCAATTCTTATTTCCCTGCAGGAGAACTTGAGAAAAAAGAAAGTGAGATAACTGAAATCAAGCAAATCTAGAGAAAACAGCTTTGCCTCTGATCCTCAGACACCACCATCTCTTTCCTTGGGGGCAATGCTGCCTCCCTAGGAGCCCCTAGACCTGCCCTTACCTTCCCTTTGACGCTTTTGCTCCTCCCTCCGCCTTAGTCGTTTCTTCTTTCGGGCTGTTAAAAACGGTTTTCTCCCCCAGCCTGATTTTCCTTTTGAAGTAGTCAGAAAGCTACGAGATTCTGCAAAAAGCATCAAACTTGAGGGTTGAACGTGTTTATTCGAAATCCCAACTCTGCCTCTTTCTGGTTTGGGCAGGATCTCTAACCTCTTCGAGGCTTAGTTCCAACGGTCAGTGATGGGGTTCAGGACACACTACCCCAAAATATAGCACTTTGGCACATTGTATATTTTAATCTAAAAGAATTTTAGAAAACTCAGAAAGAATTTTCTGACCTTCCCCTGAAGCGGGTCGTAAGACCCTCACATGAGAGGTGCCTAGAGGAAGGGATCATCCTTGTCCGCCAAGACCAGGGACCCAGGGAGGAATCCAGACAGGCCTGGCCACATTTCCTGGAGTTGACTACGCTTGCCTCACACTCTCTGCCCTGTCAAGTTTCTCCATGCCTTTCCACCCTTCCCAAGCCTGCCATAAAAAACATTCAGGTTTAATTGTTCTTCAAATCTTGGTTTCCTTATGAAGGCTCCCCTGTTATATAAAACATAGTAAATAATTTTGTGTGCTATTCTCTTCTTAATCCATCTTTTCTTATAGGGACCCCAGCCAGGAACCTAGGAGAGTAGAAGGAAAAGATATTTCCCTTTCCTCCACAACCTGTGGATGACAGCGGGATCTCTTTCAACGCAGAGTCCCTACTGTCAGGCGTTAGATGAAGCTGTACCTCACGTGCCCCTGGAAGAAGCCAAATGCCAGTGTCTGAAACAACAACAGACTTAGTGTCTTTGGAGGAATCACAGTACTTGGGCCACCCCGTAAGGGACCCTATACCCTCTCATAAGTCCCCTCCAGCCTCGGCTCCCATTTCCTTGCTGTGTCCTCTCCCACTTGGCCTTTGAGAAGACAGCTAACTTGAGAAGAGTCAGTGAGCTCTTTGGAACATGGGGAGAAGCAGACAGGCCCCTGTGCTCCCCAGGATGGTCTTGCTGGCCTCAGGGCAGGTGATGCCTGCTCCTGGCTACCCAAGACCTATGCAGCACATACTCCACTTCCTGGAACCACACAGGAAGTGCCACTTCTGGATCTTCCAGGAATCAGGTGCCCAGGCCACTCACATGGTGCATATTTATAACTTCTTGGGCCTTGACTATGGACCAAATGTTACATTCACAGCTAATTTCCTATTAATTAGGTGCCGCAGTTCCTCAGCTACATAAATAACCAGCCAGACAGGAGCCCTGAAGTTCAAAAATGTCACTGACTGTGGTACAAATCGAAGAGGGGTGGAGGAGGTAGGGCCAGGAGCCAAGAGAGGATAGGGGAAGGGGTAGAAAATATATTATTCTGGGGGCTGCTTCTGAAATAACCAAATTATTACTCGTTAGCCTTATAAAACCTTTAGGAAGCTGCTGAGAACATTTCTAGCACTCGCCACTCAGGGTAAGAAGAGTCTGAAGGAACGCAGAGGGTTTAGTCAAGGGGTGGAAGGGTGCTCTGCTGACCTCTGAGCCAGCTTTCTCAGTAGTGCTGTATGGATGGTTGCATCAGTTTTAGCACCATCTTGTCCAGTTGAATCACTTGGGTGGGCCTCCAGAATATGCAGATTCGACACCTTTCCCACAGGTCATTCTTGTGTATGCTAAAATTTGGGAAATACTGCCACCAGGATTCCTGGACCGTACCCTAAGATGTGCAGGGACTCAGTCAAAATCTAGAAACATTTCTGAACACTTAACTATGTACCAAGTGCTTTTCACGTGCTCCCTCTTCTCTTTTATCCTCACACAAAAGAATGAGACAGAGACTACTGTTAAGCAACAAATCAGAAAACTGAGACTTTCAAAAGTTGAATAGCTTGGATAAGTTAAAGATCTAGGAAGTGACAGAAGCAGGCTGGTCCATCCCGGGTACGTCGGATACTGGTCTATTGGTCAAAGACATCTTTTAGTACCACCACGTTATCAAGATGAAACTCCTTATAAACTTCTGAGCCTGTAGTCCAGTCCAATTTGTAGATCTATCATGAGGAAGCTGAGAAAATCAGATAAGCCACTGTCCTCAGACATTGAATAACCAAGGGCCCAGCTTGTCCATAACAGGAGACCAGAGTATTAAGAACACAGTAATTGCATCAGACTACCTCTCTCTAAATCTAGATTCCACTTCACTGTGTATTTTAGAAACTCTGGGCAACGTACTTTATTTCTCTGTGCCTCAGTTTCTCCATTGTATAATGGCAATATGGCAGTGACCCCCTCATTTTGTTGTTGGAAGGCATTGTACCGCCTACAGATTTTAGGCCCATCTACTGAGTCAACTCCAGCGATTCAAACTCCACCAACTCTAGACATCTCATCCTGCTTCCCTCCAAAAGTAATACCTGAATCATCAGGCCAGATACTTTGCTTTTGCTCTGAAGATGTCTCAGATTACAAAGACTGATTCTTTGATAAATGCTTTATAGGACATTTCCTCTAGCACTATGAATGTCCTTTCATAAATAATTAAACTAAACTGGTTACTGAAAGAAATGATCAAACTCACAGTGGGAGAATGACGGGAACTTAAATATTTTGCTTTGTTCCGAGTCTGTCCAGATACTTCCCGATTTCCCATGGGGGACAGGAGGGTAAAGGGCGGAGCACAGCCCCCACTGCTGAAGCGCTTTCACACTGAAGACATCAAGGGGGAGGCCCAGGGACCCAGGGTAGACATTGGATGCAAATTCAGAACAGACAGACATGAAGACTAGCAAGGAAAGAAGATATCTAAATGGACTTTTCTTTTTTTTCTTTTCTTTTCCTTCCTTCCTTCTTTCTTCCTTCCTTTCTTTTTCTTTTTTTTTTTTTTTTTTTTTTTTTTTGAGATAGGGTTTTGCTCTTGTTGCCCAGGCTGGAGTGCAATGGCACAATCTTGGTTCACCACAACCTCCGCCTCCTGGGTTCAAGCGATTCTCCCGCCTTAGCCTCCTGAGTAGCTGGGATTACAGGCATCTGCTACCACGCCTGGTTAATTTTTTTTTCTTTCCTTTTTTTTTTTTTCCTTGTATTTTTACTAGAGATGGAGTTTCTCCATGTTGGTCAGGATGGTCTCGAACTCCAGACCTCAGATGATCCACCTGCCTCAGCCTCCCAAAGTGCTGGGATTATAGGCATGAGCCACATGCCCAGCCTAAATGGACTTTTCTTAAGGGTGCCCACTGCAGGCCAGAGGCAAGGACAATGTGATAAGAAAACAACTAGATGGTGGCAAAAATGTAGGAGATAAAATGTAGAAGGAGAAGACAGCTGCATCCTCAATAGGAATAGAGACCCCCCCTCACCTGCCTAGAAACCCCCAGACCCCCACAAGGTAGACCTTATACTCTGGTCCAAAGAGAGAGCCTTGAGTTTGGTCAAGAACTCCCACAGAATGCATTTCTCTCTTCCACCTAGACTATTAACCACTTTCCTGGAAATCACTTAGAATGCTCTGACCCTAGCCTGGAGTTTTTACAGATGCTTGTTCATGTAATTGCGTCCCTAGGGGAACAATATTTCCTTAAGCGGAAAGTATTCCTCTCACTGCGAGTATCCAGATTCTTTTATAATAATACTGTAAACCCTTGCTAATAGGCTCTAACTGGATGTGCTGTAGTAAAGTGGGAATTAAAGGACACTTAACAATAAATGCAGATGTATTATTGGTACACTTACTTTTGTACCAACGTAATACTTTCTAGCACATGTGGAGACAGGGAACATGCAAGGGCTCTTGGTAAGCTTACAGATGTTTGTACCAAGAGAAAAGAATCAGCTGTAACTAAGGCTACTACATTTGAAAAAGAGTCTGTGGGCCTCTAGTCTTAATTAACATACTTCTGTCTCCCCACTCCACCTCCATTATGGAGACAGACTCAAGCCCCATCCAAGCACCAGATCGCCAGGCCTCCAAGTCCAAGCCTGGCCATCATAGCCTTGGTGACCCACACGTGCACCTCTGGATGGTCCCCAGGAGCCGGAAAGTCTGAAGTAACCAGATGGCCACAAAGAGAAGTGAAACAATTTGTTCCTGCCTCAACTAATTGCTCTCCCCCTGCAAACTGCAACCATTGTTCCTGCTCAGCCTTGCGAAATTTCTCCCTGGACACTGGGTTTCTCAAGACCCCCTCCCCTGTAACTATGTAATTTCCCTCACTCTCCCCTCTGTTTGCAACTGATAACCCCCACCCTTATGATCATGCCTGTTTGTAATAGATGACCCCTACCCTTGCGACTATGCATCCCATGAGGCCCTCCCCCTTCCTAAAATAGATTACCACCTTTAATGGATCATTTGCCCCAATCTATGGAACCAGTCCCCTTTCCTACCCCCTTTGCCTAACTCCTTTTTCAGACTTGGCCTGCTTGCACCCAAGCACGGAATAAAACAGACTTCTTGCCCACACGAAGCCTGCCTGGCAGTCTCTTTATACAAGTAATGCACCTAACACAGATTATTACAAATTCTTTATTGATGAGGTACTGTCATTCCAAGCCCACTCTGCTCAAATTTCCAAAATAATGTACCGGGCAGTGGGAGGTTGGAGGAGGAGAAGGTATAAGCGCTCCTAAGCAGGCTGTGAGCATGGGCTGATTTTCTCCCTTAAATGTGAATCTATAGTCATAGATTCTAGGAGGAGAAAAAAAATTAGGCCAGAGGCTAAAAATGAGCAGTAGGTTTTGGCGTCTGAATGTATCTGTAGCCCACATATTCTTTCCCCTAACAGCCTATGTCTTCCTTCTCTTCCTGTCCTTGGTTTTCATATAAATGTGACTGAGGAGGAATTCTCCTTCCACATTTTTACTGAGCAACAGTTCAGGGTAGCTCTATCGTCACATTTCCAGCGGGAAAGGCTAATTAAGCTAAACCAAATCTCCCCTGTCCTCTCCTCTAAAAGGCAGAAACCAGCAAGAACAACACAATTTAGAGCCACTAACTCTACAATTAGTCTGTTTAGGAACAGTTTGCTTTTTCGTTTTGTGCTTTCGAGTTTGGGCAGGCGTCTTGTGATGTTTGTTTGTTTTTAAGATGCTATTTTTGCAATAATGATCAGGGGAATTTTCCTATCCATGTCTCTCTTGGAGAAGATTAACCCTGGGTTTCAAGCTGTGGGACTCCATCGTGACAATGCTTGGGCTCAAATGCCACTGGCGTTTCACGGCCCTTTTCCAGACACTGCAATCATTGGTCAGTTTGCATTCCTCCACTTTTGATTTCTGCAAGTCTTAATAACTTCATTTCATGAACTGAAGGAAAGAGGTAAAGCCACTTCCCAGAAGTCTTAGTGCCTCTAGCATTGTGCTGGGCACATGATGTGCACTGGATAAATAGGTGTTGATTGATTTCTTGAATGGTTGACCCATATTAGAATGCAAAGCCTTAGGTCTCTGGTATGTTGAAGCATATACTCTTTCCCAGGGGGAAAAAATACACACACACACACACACACACACACACACACACACACACACAGTGACTCTGCTAAGAGCTTTCTCTTGGTTAACACTATGATCTCTCCAACTACCTCAAAATATTAGATCTGTGTCCCCAGCAGCTAATTCTAAAACTTTGCCTTGAAGAGTTAATTTATTTGTCTACCAAACAGTTTTAAGAGACTACTATATGCCAGTAATGGAGGGATGTTCAAAAGTGACAAAACATACCATTCAGAGGAGGAGCCACACATTCATCCAATAACCTCAAGAATGAATGCAACATTGTAACAACGATAAGAGTTCTGAAGTGTTACAAGGGCATTCAAAAATGAAACCTGATGGTTATGTGGGGGGCCAGGGAAGGTTACTAGCGGAAGTACCATTTGAGCCAAGCCCTGAAGAGTGAAAAAGTGAGCCCCAGGGGAAAGCCAGACATGTAAGTACAGCAGTGGTCTTGGCTAGAGACCTTCGCCTTTGCAGAGCATGCATCACTCCTCCAATCCTCCAGTGACCTGTGAGGAAGGCAGGGCCAGCTGTTTACCCCAGACTCTCGGAAGCTAAGGCTTATCCTCCATGAGCCAACTAATAAAGGGAGCATCTAAGACCAAGACCTCTGTCTGCCCCATTCCAATACTGCACGGGATTAACATGCCACCATAGAAATAGCTGGTATTTGTTGCTTTTTTTTTACGGTTGCAAAGACAATATGTGATTATAAGGAAAAAAGTTAGTTAGAAAGATACAGATAAGAAAATTAAAATCAGGCTGGATGTGGTGGCTTGTGCTTTGGGAGTAATCCCAGTACTTTGGGAGGCCAAGACAGGCAGATTGCTTGAGCTCACAAGTTCGAGGCCAGCCTGAGCAATATAATGAGATTCCATTTCTATTTTAAAAAATAAAATGAAAGAAAAAAAGAAAACTGAAATCACCTTATACCCAGAGATGACCAATGAAAAATGTTTGTCTGTTTCTCTAGAGAATATTTTCTAGGGATAGAGAGATGGATATAGTGACTTAAAAATCAAGATAGTACTTTAAAGAAAAAGATATTCTGCATTTTTATACCTAAATCTATCCCTATTTATCTATGATATCCCTATTATTAAATGCTCTTCTAAAACATGGTTTTTAATGGCTGAAAAATATTCCTAGTATTCTATCTACTAGGCATCATAATTTAACTATTTATATCCTCCTAAATTTTTAACTGGTCACATTTTGAATGATTTAGTAACAATCCTCCAGCTCCTACAATGTAATCACATTTTCTAAGAGAAATGTAGATAGGGGCAGTGTTGGGTCCCCAGGCTGTGCTGTCCATACAATACACATTATACTCACCAACACTCAAAAGTTGCCTACAGTAAGCCTTTGTCCCACGGAGGTAACACGTGCTCTCCCTGAGCCTTCACCCGGATCCATTTCCAAAAACCCACCTGTAAGATCCTGAGCCAAGGCTATAGCAGTGGAACAAAGTTGGGCCCACCAGTTTGCATGAAAACCAAAACCGTGGACTTGAGTTTATTGGTATTTAAGCTATCAATGCTCTTTTAATTTTCCAATTATCATTGTTCAGATCCTCAGGTCATTTTTAAAAATTGAGGTGGACCTTAAGTGTGATCTTGAAATTCATAGTTTTTAGGTGAGAATATCCATTACTAACATATTTCCTAGCTCTTCTTTTGCCTATTCTTCCATTTTCACCCTGAAGCTACACATTTGTTCCCAAGTGCAACAAATGATAGCACTGAAAGGTGAGCAGTGTAAATGTTTTGCCTGGAGCTGGAAACGCTCACATTAGTTTCCTGGTGACCCAGATAAGGAACATGATGAAAAAGATAAATTTTATTGCGTCCCTCTCTATAACGTCCTCTTCACTTTATTATTAATAATCATATTTCATACATCTGCCACTCATATGTAAGGGCATAAATCTCTAGTTGCAAACTGATATAAACTTTGCTCTACTACTTTTCCTGTGTAAAGATTATGAGAATTTTACGGACTCATTAAGGTTTTGTGATTAAAAAAAATAATTGTAGGTTTTATAATTTCAAAAAGTGTGAAAATCCATTAACCAAGCTACTCTACCAAAATATTGTTCACATACTCATCTACCCTATCTCCCCGCTTAGACCCTCAAGTCAGCTTAGAACAAATAACCCCATTTACCTTATTTTTCCTATCTTCCCTGCCCAAATGCGTAAGTTGAGTGCTGTGCATATAAGAGGTATCCCTTTTTCCCCCCAAAAATCTATGTATTATTACCATTGGTAGTTAGGACTTTACATGTGTGTGTGTGTGTGTGTGTGTGTGTGTGTGTGTGTAGATATATATACAATACATACACACACAAGTAAAGTCCTGACTACCAATGATACTGAAAGCTAAAATAAAGTCAGTTAGCCATGATCATCAATACAAAGTCTCTAAGGCGTGCCGATGCCAAGATATGGTGTTCTGGCCACAAACACAGTAGAATGAAACAGGCTCCCCTTTACCATGTCTCTAGAACTATTCCCTTTGGTTAGCTCTCTAATTATTCATCACCACTATTGTTTTTCAAGCCCACAATCACCAGAAGGGGCTTGGAATCCCCCACACTCCTAACTGCCACATGGCCTTGGCATTTGAAGACGATGAAAGTTTTCCTTGAGCCCTATCCCCAGGGAAGAGGTGAAAACTGACTATGAGAGGGAGATCTCAACTGATGAGATGAAAAACACTTCCTGAACCAAAATTAAAAAGTTGGACTACGGCTGGGTATGGTAGCTCATGTCTGTAATCCCAGCACTTTGGGAGGCTGAGGCGGGTGAATCATTTGAGGTTAGGAGTTCAAGACCAGCCTGACCAACATGGTGAAACCCCATCTGTACTAAAAATACAAAAATTAGCCAGGCGGTAGTGGCAAGTGCCTGTAATCCCAGCTACTAGGGAGGCTGGAGGCTGAGGAAGGACAATCTCTTGAGCCTGGGAGGCAGTGGTTGCAGTGAGCCAATATCATACCACTGCACCGCAGCCTGGGCTACAGGGTGAGACCTTATCTAAAAATAAAAAATAAAAAAAAAAGTTGGACTAGAGGCTTAAGAGACAGGCAGCCTAAGAATGAACTCAGGTTCTACCATGAGTGAGCTGTGTGACCTTGGACATGTCACTGAATCCCTAAGTCTCAGTTCTATCTTGGAAATAAGGATAATAATAACCTACCCCAAAAATGGTGCTGAGGGGTAACTGAGACTCTTCATGTAGATGTTGGCAATGTGCCCAGTGCAGAGTTAGCACTCAATAAACATTAGCTGCGCTTGTTAGTCTAAATGTTGTTTGGAAGGTAATATATTGCCAAGTTGAGAACATACGGTGCTGTGTTAGACTAAGTTCAAATCCCAGCTCCTCCAAGCTTGGGCAAATTTCTATGCCTCTCTGTGCCTCATCTGTAACATGGAAATGAAAATGTATCCGCTTCATAAAGTTATAAATTGAAATGAAGTAAGCCAGGTAAAAGCCTTGGCATGGTGCCTGGCATGTTGAAAACATCCAATATATGTACATCATTATTATTAATAGTACTCTTACCACTGCTACCAGAATGACTTTCATAGGATGTACACCTGGAATAAGAGAATGTAGGAAAATGCTTGTTACTAAGACCATACAGCAGCCTGTGCTGTTCCTTCTGAACTTGCCTTGTTTTCTTGTAAAGCACAGTTTGACGTGCTTCCAAGCCTGCATGGAGCTCCTTGCCCCACTCTGTCTACAAATTCCAGTAAGAAAGGGGAATCCCATGTCCTAGGCTCAGAGACCTTTCTCTTCTTTTCTAGGCGCTTATGGACCTTAGCTAGCAATGTGGGAATGTATTCTCCTTTCTCCTACCACCTCTGGAATTTACTCACAGTTCTTTATTTCTAATGGCCAAATGAGAAATGGAGTGCCAAAGGAAAATGTGGGGCCTTTGGAGAGGCTTGGCAGCCCCAGATCCACCAACAGCCATGAAATAATCACCTGTGCTTATTTCTAACACACAAAAGCCCCAGAAATGTAGCAGAACTCAAATTCATGTGTGTAAGACTTGCTTAATTTCTCACTTAATGCTAAACAATAAAACACCAACCAATACCCCCAGGGTAATATATCTCTGTGCCCTTACCTAGGCTTTTAGATCCCAGAGCCATATGAATTTCACTTTCATGGAGAACGTGCACACTAATTCCAATGTAAATATGCAACCTCAGGCCAGGCACGGTGGCTCATACCTGTAGTCCCAGCACTTTGGGAGGCTGAGGTACGTGACCACCTGAGTTCAGGAGAAACCTTGTCTCTGCTAAAAATACAAAAATTAGCTGGGCATGGTCGTGCATGCCTTTAATCCCAGCTACTCAGGATGCTGAGACAGAAGAATCACTTGAATCCAGGAGATGGAGGTTGCAGTGAGCCCAGATTATACCATTGCACTCCAGCCTGGGGGACAAGAGCAAGACTCTGTCTCAAAAATAAATAAATAACTAAAATCAACATGTAACCTCAAAACAGAAATCTCCTCAGCTCAAAGGAAACTCAGATTCAAGATGAGAATTCTAAGTCTCCACTGCTCATGTGTTTCTGTGACAACCCAGAGAGGTATTTTCATAAATTCATTAATTCCACAAACATTTATTGCACATCTCCTCTGGGCCAACCAGTTATTGTGCTGGTTTCTTGGGAGACCCATATTATCAAGACAAGTTCCTGCCTTCAAGGAGCTCACAGTCTGTCTAGTAGTAGAGCTACAGGTCTAAATAAATCATAATAATGCTATGTGACAAGCGAAATAATGAGGGGAGATACTGAGGAAATTATGAGCGCAGCCTGAGAGCATCTGCAAATGCTCCCATGGGGGCAAGTTTGTGGTGCATCTTCCAGCACCAGGAGGAGTTGGTGAGGCAAAGGAGGTCAGGGTCCAAGCTGGAGAGCATATCTCAGGCAGAGAGAATAAAATGAACAACAGTGTGGAGAAGCTAATCACAGTATGTAGGTAGATCAGAAAGTTCAAGATAGGTAGTGGTGCAAGATGAAGCTGGACAGGTGGGCAGGAGCCAGACTATGGAGAGCCTTGTAAGCTAAGCTAAGAGTGCGGACAACATCCCACAAGCATTGGGAAGCCATGATGACTTCCAGCCAGTGGCCAGCATAGCTCTCTTTGCATCTCAGGAAGATTGCTCTGGGGGCTGCAGAACCAAATAGTCTTGAGACACAAGTGGTAAGACCAGTTACAAGGTAACAGCAGGAGCCCAGATGAGATACAATTTAAGCCTGATTCCTGTTCAGTCCTTACAGCTCTGTTTAAATAAAGTCCTTGCCTTTCATTATAAAGCACTTGTCATTCACCTAATAGAATTACTAGGCCCATCCCAGTTCACATTGACCCAAACACCACCAGAGTAAAGTTTTGCGTTTCATAAGACCACAGGTGTCTCTGAATTGAGCTTATCTACAAAGGCTACAGCCGTTCAGTTTTCCTACCTGACTCTCGGTTCTGACTGTGGGCAAGCAAATGGAAGAAACAGCACTTACCTAAATCCATGTGCCTCCAAGTGAGTGTAATTCAGTGCTAGAGCAAAAGCCAATGGCATGCATTAGTTATTGCTGTAAGACGCAATTCGGCAATAAAATACAATACTGTCACTTTCAATATGTACTAAAAGTGATTTACCAGAGCTCATGGGGAGTGACTTAGATGTCTATTTGATTACAATACATAGAATAAATCACCCTCATTTGAGGGTTAAATTATCTCATCTGGCAACTTTAGATCAACTTGACAGTTAAGATCAGTGTCCCCACCCTCCCTACCCAACTTACGCTGAGATTGTCCCAGTTCATGTGAGTGAAAAAACAAAGCACACAATAGAATCTTTTCTTTTCCTTTCCCTCCATAGCAATTTCCCATCATTTACTCAGGGCTCAACTGAAGCCCCAGGTCCTCTGAAGCCGTGTCTAAAAACACTAACCTACTATACAGAGAAGAAGCCATCATGATAAAAGTCTGCAGTCCAAATGCAGCTCTGTATCAGAGCAATAAGAATCAAACTTCTCGGTCAGATGCGGTGGTTCACGCCTATAATCCCAGCCCTTTGGGAAGCTCAAGGTGGGTGGATCACTTGAGGTCAAGAGTTTGAGACCAGCCTGGCCAACATGGTGAAACTCCACCTCTACTAACAATACAAAAATTAGATCGGCATCTTGGCAGTTGCCTGTAATCCTAGCTACTCGGGAGGCTAAGGTACAAGAATCACTTGAACCCAGGAGGCAGAGGTTGCAGTGAGCCAAGATCACGCCACTGCACTCCAGACTGGGTGACAGTGTGAGGCTTTGTCTCAAAAAAAAAAAAAAATTAAACTTCTTATAAGATCACCTTCTTTATTAATAGTCTAGGATGAATATATCTAAGAGAGATAGTTGTCAAATATGGCTGCCAATCACTCCTCCCCTTCTAGTACATACATGCCATTCTGCCATTAGGACTCCGAGTTTAATTTACCTCCCCTTGAAACTGCATTGTCCATGTGACTTGCTTTACTTACAGAATTGACAGTGCACCAATTCTAGGCTAAGCCTTAAGAAGACAAGTGTCTTAGTTCAGGCTGCTATAACAGAGTATAGCAGATGGAGTAGCTTAGACCATGAACATTTATTTCTCATGTTTCTAGAGGTTGGAAGTCTGAGATCAGGGTGCTGGCGTGGTTGGGTTCTTGATGAGAGCCGTGTATCTGGATTTGTCCTCCCATGGCCTTCTTTGCTACATGCATGCAGAGATCTCATCTCTCTCATTTTATAAGACATTAATCTCATCTTAAGTGCTCTAATCTCATGACCTCATCAAACTCTAATGACCTCCAGATGCCTGACCTCCAAACACCATCACTCTGGGGATAAGGGCTTTGACGTATCAATTTCGAGGGGATACAGACATTCAGTCCATAGCAGCAGGGATGCTTCCATTTTGGAGAACTTGAAATCTAGTCACCATGTAAGATGCTTAGTTAGACAACTGAGCAATGACAGGCCCTGTGAAGGAGGCTTTCTGAACATCCCGGGCTCAGCTAAGTTCACAGCTGAATGCAACTACATGACTGACCAGGCTAACGTTACTTGAAATACAACTGGATGGCTCACCAAGTCAACCCATACACTCATGGGAAACAATGAATTGTTATTGTTTAAGCTACCAAATGTTGTGACAGTTTGTTATGAAACAATAAAGAACTGACACAGCATCTTTTCTCCTCGACAAGACTGAAACCTCTTCATGAATATATTATAATAACCGGTACAGACTAGTGCTTTTTACATGATAGGCATTTTATATACATGCTGTCACTTCATCCATATGATAGTCATGCAAGCTAAACATTATCCCCATTTAACAAATAGGAAACTGAGGCCTAGAGAGGATAAATAACTTGCCCCAAGTGGTGGAGCTAGTTCTCGAGTCTGTCTGTATCCAAAGCTTGGGTGTTTAACCACTCTTCTATAATGAAATCTAAGGTTCAGAAGTAAGTGGGTGGACATTTCTAAATTACATGCTTATTAAAACACCATGGCACAGAAAGATGTATCAGCCTTAAGAGTCAGACAGCATCGGAACCAAATCCTGTCTCCAGCATGTGAGTCTCACTTGCTCTCCTCACCCACACTCTACATGGCAAGATTTTTATATTAATCCAAAGAGTGAGACTTCTCCGTTATAAATATAGTATTCTCTACCCCTCGGTGATCGTGCGGTTTTTCATCGTTTTCTCTTAATCGCCTGTTCTTTGATACTGTGATTTATTTCTTTGCTACTTTGATGCAAACTGTTTTAATGGTGTGCCCTTGGACAAAATGCTGACTCTTCCTCATATTTATTATTTGGGACCATCAAATGGATCCTATGATTCCTATCTTGCAGGGTCATGGGGAGGATTAGATCCGGTAATACAAGTAAATCCCCTGGCACCTAATAGGCACTTAATAAAGGGCATTGGTGTTAGTATTAATATTATTAGGCAGAGTGGCTGATTCTTCGTCTACGAAGTTGAAGCTGCCTATTTCACGAGAAAGGAAAACACCTCCAGAATTGCTTAAACATTTTTGGCAGCCAACTTGCCCATCTAAAAAGACAGAAAGAGACAACTCCCCTGGTGACTAAACACAATGTTTCAGTTCCAGGTCCAAAGATCAGGACAGTGTGCACAACACCCACCCTGCCCTTACACAGTCACACACACAACACTTGGGTGTCAACAAAAGGCATGTGCTGAGGCCCTGACAAGGCCACATGCCACCACTGTGTTACCTTACATGCTTCACTACCTCCTCTGAACTTGACAATATCACTCCCAGAAAAAAAAAATCACAAATCCAAAAAGGATGTGATTTTTGTTCTCATGCTGTTAATAAAGACATACCCGAGACTGGGTAATTTATAAAGGAAAGAGGTTTAATGGACTCACAGTTCCACATGGCTGGAGAGGCCTCACAATCATGGTGGAGGGCAAAGGAAGGGCAAAGGAAGAGCAAAGGCACGTTTTACATGGTGGCAGGCAAGAGGGCATGTGCAGGGGAACTCTCTTTTATAGAACCATCAGATCTCATGAGACTTGATTCATTATCACAAAAACAGCATGGGAAAAACCTGCCCCCATGATTCAGTTACCTCCCACTGGGTCCCTCCCATGGACATATGGGGATGATTTCAATTCAAGGTGACATTTGGGTGGGGACCTAGAGCCAACATATCAAATGAGCCACTGGCCTCAAACACTATAGTGGATGTTTTTGGTGCCCCTTCCAGATCTCCTTTACCTGGCAAGTGGACCCATCCCCCAACTGCTGCAGGTGCTGGCTGCTGTGTCACACCTCATCCTTCTCTGCAGAATTGTCTTTAGCTAATGGGAGCCACTTCACCTGGAGACATCTGGGAGGTTACACTCAAGGCCAATGACCACCTGACACAGTGGTATAAAAGTTTAGCCCTGTTGCCTCAATGCAGAGCAATCTCTGTGTCACAAATAATGCTCTGCAGCTCCTTGGTGGATCAGGCTGAGCTAGATTTCAGCTATGCCACATCTTTGCTTAGCTTCCCTGGCCCGGCCCTGCCTCCCTCCCTCACTTCCTTATAGCTTTTTCCCAAGAGCACTCTCTCAATAAATCACCTAAAGAAGAATTCCCATCTCAGGCTCTGCCCTCTACAAAACCTGACCCAAGACAATCATCTTGATGCTTTCAAGCAAAGGTAAGAAGAAAAAATGCCTTCCTTACTCTTAAGCTTCCTGTTCCTATATCAAAGATTTTGGCTTAAATAATAGGTTAAAACCAAAAAGTGGTCAAGCAAAGCAAAGAAAATGACAGATTTCCTGTGACAACGTCAGCATTCAATACCCACAGCAGGCCACTATGCTGGTTTCCCAACCTCACCACCACTCTGAAGAGTAACGGCCAACAAAGGAAATCATTTCCAAATGAAATTAGAGGGGATGCAGTTCATGAGAAAGGGAAGGCAGAATTAATATTGGTTGATCATACCAGGAAACCACAGGTTTGGTCTATGGAGTCTGCCCAGCAGTGGTTAAGAACTCAAGCTCTGAAGTCAGATGACAGGTTTAAATTCCCACTCTTCCCCTTACTGGCTGGATGACCTTGGGTAAGTTACTTCTTAACATTTCTAATCTTAGTTTTCCCACCTAAATATGATATTAATAATGATACATATGTTCTAGAGTATTGCAAAATGTGAACCAATACTTATCCAGCACATAGCAAATGCCCAAAGAATATTAGTTATTGTTACCTTAGGGAAAACAATATTAGTTATTGTTACCGTGTGTATCAATCAATGTAGGTGAAGTTATGGAACAGAAGGGGAAAAAAAAAAAAACCTCCAAAATTCAGGTGCTTTAGTACACCAAAAGTTATTTTCCTCTTATACTACCTGCCATTATGGTGGCTGGGATGCTCAGGACCCAGGCTGACTGAGCAGCCACCATGTTGAGTGTTACGGTTCCTGTGCCAGAAGTCACACATCCACACTTCAGTGCCCTGACCCAGAAGTCACAGACCTTACTGGGCTCACACCTCATTGGCCAGACTTAGTCACATAGTTCCTTCCAATGACAAGTGAGTGAGGAAATGTCATTCTATTATGTCCCAAATAAGAAGTGTCTATCAGTGAGCACCATTAATGTCTTACTACGCTGTGCTAAACACGTTCCACGAATTCTTTATTTAACTCTCACAACCATCCTAGGGGGTAGGGATTCTCATCGGTTTCATTCTAAAAATAAGAAATTGAGAAATAGAAAGGTTAAGTAACTTGCTTAAGGCAATACCATTAGCAATGATAAGGGTTCTTTTCTATTTGGAAATGAAAACATAGATATATAAAGTCTCAGAGTTGGAAAAGGACATTTGAGGTCCATGAAATTCAACCTCTCATCCAATGTGATAATCCCTTCTGTAAGTAAATCACAGAAGCATGAAAACAGGGTCATCCCTTGGAAAGAGCAAACTGGCAGCCACCCTGGCCCGGTGGTTGGATAGCGGGAGTTGCAGGGAGAAGTGCACTGCTGGATTCTGATTTTACATGTGTATCTATGAGCAATTTAGGGAGCTTCTCCATCACCAGGTGAGATGCTCTGGGCCCATACCTTTCCAGACAGCCATGCATGGAAGTGGTATTTTAAATTGCAAAATCCCATAGAGTGGGCACTAACAACGAATGCACAGCTCAAAACAGAGCCAGGTTTTCTATGAATTGTCTCCAATTCTCATAATAACCTTGTGGGCAGGTATTACTGACTAATCAGAATGCTGAGGTCAGAGATCAAAGTGATCTGGCTAGTCAGGAGTAAGGCAGGCATCCTAACACAAATGGCCCAGGGGCAGAGAAAGGCTCAGCTTAATCAGGACCCCTCCACTGTTCTGTGATCCCGTGCAATTGCTCAAAATACTAATTCAAAAAGAAACATAATGATAAAACCCATATATTAATGACAAGTTAATTCACTACCAACATGCTTGGTGTTGTGAAGTCATGCCATGTGGAGAGAAAAACCTCCAAATTGTTGAGTTTGTAAATGCCAGAGTTTACAGACAAGGGAGAAAATAACTGAAACTAATGCCGACCAAATGATCTGCTATCGGCCAAGCTTGCACAAGTTTGAACATAACATTACGTCACTTAATTTTCATAATTTCTTTGTGAACTCGGTCTTTCTACTATCCTCATTTACAGATTATGAAATCTAGACTCAACGAGATTAAGTGAATTATCCAAGTTCACCCAGCTAAGAAATATAAGCCTTCTCCACCAAGCTGCCTGTTTCAGGGGCAAGGGAAGAAATCACTGCCAAGAAGTTCCCACGGCAGGAGGCCCTGACTCCTCCCCCAATCCTAACCCTAACCCTGAATCCCCTTCTAGTAACCACCATATATAATAATATCCCTCCTGCGGGGTTTTAATTATTTCAGAAAGTTAGGTCTCTTCATCATCCTTACAAGGAGTCTACCAGAGTCCTGCATTTTTTCAGCTAAGGTTTTTTTCTTCATCAACTGAAGGCTCAAGATTTTTCCTTTGATTCTAATCCAATGTTCCTACTCAGGCCTTCTGACATCAGCTGCTCTCACCCACATATCTCCCCATATGCTGATACCCAACCAGCACCATCTGTAGGACCAGAGATGTTCTGCCTGCCTCTGACCTGAAAAAGAACCCTGGGCTCAGGAGTTAAGAAACTTAAAGGCCATTGAAAACGCCAGTTTATGCCCTATAGTCCATTTAAGACATTATTTCTTATTCTTCACGCCACTGAGCCACTTTGGAATACTCCTGAGCATTGAGCAGACATATTGATAGGTAAAGAGGAGAAAAAGCAAACATAGGTATCATAGATGCTACCAGCCCTGGTGGGAAAATGCCGTCTAACTGAGCTATAATATAGGTCACTCGAGAAGCTTCCATTGAAGATGTCACCACCTTTCTCCAACACAAATTGAATTTCCTCAGAGACTTACTGGTTCTCCACTTTCATTTTATTCTTATACCCATTGGCCTAAGCGAACCAGTTCAATTTATTTCCCTGGGCACAGTAACTCATCTAGAAATAGGCAGGAAACTTAATAGGGTCAATGACAGAAAAACCCAGGACTCTTTCTGATAATTCAGAAAAGTAACTCTCATATCTCCCCCTAGACAGAGCTAGGTAAAGTAAGGTTGGAGCTGTTGCATTAATCTTGTGATCACGAGGCAAGAGGAGAGGAGAACTAAGTTGAAAGATGAGATCAGAAAACCCGGCAGTATTACGTGAGACCCTGCATCAGGCTATTCCTAGACCCAGAGCAACCCCTAGACTTTTTCCTTATGGGATCCTCTAAAATTCCCTTTGACTTAAGGCAGTTTGGGTTGGGTTTTCCTGTCACTTATAATCAAAATAATCCCAACGGAGTACCATAACTGAAAAAGGTCTCAGGGTCATAATGTCTGGTAGAAATAGTAGGAATTGAGATCTACCTTTCCAATAAGCCTCTTATCTGTGTGCCATTGCATTCTATTTGCTTGTTGGCCTCTTGACCAAATCTGAGAAAAATCAAGAAGCAGACCCAAATTATCTTGAATACTTTCTGCTTTCCTCATTTCAGGTGCCTTTAAATGCTAAATTCATATCAAGAGGTTAGGGATTTTTACTCCTTCATAGGAATAGGTAAATTGAATGAGAGAGAGGGAGTGAGAATAATTTTCAATGCAAAGGAAGGGCGAAGGGCCAGTTAGGGAGATGGTGAGTCTGAATTTCCATATCAGTGACCTGTACGTGTGTCTCTCTTACTCCCTGACCACGCCTCTTTTCTCTCAGCTCTCATAGTGCCTTGTACATGTTAATCTTGTGACTTCAGGCAAGACACTTAACAAGTCAGTGTCCCAGTTTCCACATCTGTAAAACAGGGAGAAGAGTCTTATAGGCTTGTTGTGATGATGCAATGACTTCAGCATGCAAACCACATAGAAATGGTACCTAGCGTATAGTACCCACCATCTATGCTAGCACCTGTTCTTGTTATTCTTGGAATTGGCATCATCATCCAGGTTGTGAGCTCCTTGGTGGGAGATGATATGAACTCGCTTTTCTTTGTCTTTGTAGCAACTAGCCCAGTGTCCAGCTCCGTAAGTATTTATTGAAGGGTGTCCCTTTGCAGGGGTTCTGTAAAAAGATTCGTGCACTTATGTTTTATCCCATGATATTATAAATGAATTTCTAACAGTAAAATTTCAAGCCCTGAAGTAGGGCATTATGGGAGAGATTCCTGGTCCATCCTCACTCTGATAGTTTTTATTAATAGCTGAGAAATAAACAAGTCAGATAGAAGCCATTCTAGAACAGCTCTCAACTTGAGATGGAATCTCCAAACCACTCCACCAGAAACCATCCTCAACTTGACTTATGATTTTCCCTTCAAGTGTCTGTTCAATTCTCCAGCATGCAGAAGAGAAGCATAACAGGAATTTTATCTCCTTCCTGCTTTGAAAACTATCACCCTCATGAGAATTTGCTGAGCAGATAGTTATCTTGCAGCTCCCTGAAATAGGCTCTTCAGAGGCACCTATGGAGTGGGCTTGTTATTTCCATCACTAGGCTGCAACCAAAGCAGCTGAGTGGTGAGCGGTCAACTAGGTGTTTCTGTTTTCGAGGGAAAGCATCCTGAGCAAAGATACTATAAAGGACAATTTGTTGCAAGGCAAATGACAGGATGGAGGCAATTCTGATGGTGAAAGAGATTCACCTCCAAAGAAAGCAAGCATTTTCATGTGATAAATTTCTCTTATATGTGGACTCCCTAGTTCCATGCAATGTTAACGATTTCTTCTATTATCTTCTTGTTCTGACATATGCTTGGGAGATCAGAAGTGTAAACAGGTAATTCAATTGAGCAAATAAATTGCCTCTCCTCCCTTCCAAGCTGTTAAGTAGGCACTTTTAGCATTGCATAGGCTTATATCAGGTTTCCCAGAGACTGGCAAAGTGAGGATGGTAAAATGAGACCTTTGAGAAGCAGGGGAGGGTGCAGCACCTGCCTCAGAATGTGGGAAGACTTGGGCATGGTCTTCTCAGTAGAAACAAACAGTTTGTTTCACATGAACTTGTTAAACATTTCCATGAGATGGAAATAAGGTAACCTCAGACATATGGTGAATTGGATACAAAAGGACCTAGTTCTTTCCTATACCTATTTCTGGAAATACCAACCCCTGTCTATCTCATATAAGTAGAAGGTTGGGAACTCAGGGTCTGTTTCACTCCATTTCACCTGTGTCTGTCTCATTCTGCATTTTTCAAATGCTATTTGTTGAAGACCTCTCATATGCCACGCACAGTAAGGCAGATATTATAAGGGTCCAATGAGGGAGGGGCAGCACTGGAAGGCTGGGGATAAACAAGATGTTACTGTTTTAAGATGAATTTGTATATAAAATCAATAGGACTTTGTAGACTAATGGGATGTGTGAAGGCAGCACAGAGAGGCTGAGTGGCAAAATTTAAAAGGCAGGTAAAGATACAGAATATATCTGAGATTATTCCCAAGTATGGCTGGGCATGGCATGGTGTTACACACAGAAGAGCAGAGCATGGCTAGAGGAAAACTTGAGGGGTAATTTCAGCACAGGGCTCAAAGAGTCAATGCCTAGGACTCCTGATGGCCCTCTGCATCCTGGCTACAATTCTATCAATCACCAAGTCTCTCTGCAGCCCTTTGTACCTGCTAAATTCAATTTGGTTCAAACACAGGAAGAAAGGGCCTTTCAAAGCATAACCCCAGGTTTCTTTGCTAGGATAACAAAACTTGACTATAAAATAATTCTATCTGAGGAAAGAAGAGAAAACATAACAACAACAACACACACAGCTCTACTGGGGGCTTAGTAGCAGAAATTAAAGAAGCTTATACAAAGTCAAACAGGAATCAGTACATGTGGATCCCAGGCCAAACTCATGTCTCCTGATTCCTCCTAGTGCAGTATGTATTTTTTCCATTACCCACGATGCTTCTCTGCTTTTCTGGAACAGAAAAACAAACAAACAAAAACACGAGCTCTCTGTTTTGATGGACCAAGCACGACGCTTCCCACTCACGACCTCAGGATCTGCCTCCAGAAACAAAAGCCCTTTGAGCAGACCTAGGCATGAGTTGGTAGGAATTAGTGAAACAACAAATGTCATATCATCCTAGGACCATTCAACAGGATTCCAGTCCCTAAGACCCTCTCCCTGTTTCCTTGTACTCTGCTTTATCACTGAGCATCTGCTGACTTTTAGGACCCAAGTTTCACTGGAGCAGGTAGCCAAGAGTGGACATCAGTGGGCTATTAAGAGTGCAGGGTACACACAGTCTCAGATCAGGCAGGGAATCTTGGGATCATTTCCACTCACATGATCTGACCCTACTAGTTCACTGATTTCTACCTTAGTAGTCTAAGACCCCCCGACCTCTGAGGTCTAGGAGGAAGCTATCAGGCTGCAGCAATGTGGTTTTGGGGGTCAGAAGGCATTGGTAATAAGATATAGCTGGCCGAAATATCCATTCCCAGGAACATCAGAAGACTGGCATCTTAACTCCTGACCCAGACCTACCCACTCTCCACTACTACCAGCGCTCATACTGTGAGAATTTCTGCTCCCCTTGCCTCTCTAAATCCTCTACTATGGGATGTTAGTGGGCTACCACCCATTCCTTCCCCTTCTCCTACCCTGATTTTCCTTTGGCAAAATTGCTTCTCTATTTAGTCTTACCTATGCTCTTTAGTAGAGGGTACAGAATACACTATCTCCTGTCTCCCCCCAGCCACAGTTGAGGCTGATGAGAGAAAGTGGCCCCAGGAACTATGTAGGGGTCTGAAACTCCTGCAGTTATCCTTCAGCTGCTGGGGAGTATGGTCCAGAGGGCAATAGGCAGACCCTGAGGATAAAGCCAACTCAGCAGGAGACACTAGATAGAAATATCCAGACCTTGTTGACATTGATCTTCTCAATTACATGAGCAAATAACTACCCCCTTACTGTTTAAGACAGTTTGGGTTGGGCTTTTTTGTCATCTTCTCATGCTTCGAAGCCCATCTTAACTTCTACTTTTCCATGGGAGCCATCTCTCACCAAAATTTCTAGCCCTTGGCTTGCACTGTCTTGTAAAAGAGTCTTTTCTGAATGTCTTTTCTTACGGATGCACAGTATAGTTGAAGTAAACAGTTTCCATCATGATTCATCCACTCACCACCTGCAATCTTAGGCATGATATATAATATGTGAGTCTTGGTTTCCTCATTGGTGAATAGAATAGAATTCTTTTCCCTTCCAAGAGAAACAAACAAGACAATGTAACAGCACCTGCTATGTGGGTAGCAGAGTGGGCTACCTGGGGAAAAGGGACTCCTGGGTTTGACTCCCTGAGTATGCCAAGAATTCCATGCCTTACACATAGTTGATATTAAGTCCATATTTTTGTGCAGATTGAGTGAAATGAATGTGTCCCCCCAGCTCCAAGCCTGGGAGTATTAGCTGAGCCAGGTCGACCCAGCAAGCACAGCATCTGTCCACAATCCCCTTGGCTCCCCACCAGGCTCCCAGCAGGAATTCATCAGATACCCGGAAGCCCCCACCCCTTCCCCAGCATCCACTCTATAGCCAATTCAAGCTCCTGGCAGCCAGTGTAGCTTGTATATAAACTGTGGCCAGTGACAAACACCCTGAGATGAGGAGGAAATAATCAGTGATAATAGAATACTTCTGCAGCTGAGAAAATAATAGAATATTTTATTAAGCAGGATCGGAAGAGAAATCTCATATTCCTGATTCCATTTCAAATAAGGGGAGAAAAAGTAAGCAAAGTACTGTGAAGCCACGAAAGAGCAGCCCAGCCCACAGAATGGAGAAGGGCCACCCAATTATCTGCTTTATCATCTCCAAAGGGCAAAATGTTCAACCAACCCTCCATGTATGACTCAATCCCCTGCATGACTGTTACCTGCCCTTTGCTAATTTTACCTCATTAGGACTCAGGGCAGGGCCAGAACACTCATCGACTTTACTCTAGGTTTGCAGCATCAAGCATGAGATTGGTGGAAGAAGAGGTTAAAATAAATGCTTAGAGTTACAGTAATCCTTACATTTCAATTATCTGTAGGCCATGTCATTGCAGAACCAAGGAAGATCGACTGCTGGATGAAGCCTGTATCTTTTGTCATTTTTATCCCTAATGATGCTGATTTTCATTAAACTTGTGAAACAGGAATCAGGTGAAACACAAGAGAGAGATGAAAGTAAACAGGCAATAGGCAGGCAGGCAGACACTGTGTTTGTGTGTCCCTGTCTAATAATTCTACCTACAGATATTAATCTACTATTTAACAGAACTTATTTCTTCATAATTATCCACCAGTCAACATAAGTCTCCCTTATTACTCCATCTCATCATTCTAAGCAGAACCCACAATATCAATCTGCGCTTACCCCAAAAGTATGTATTTTGGTAGTAACATTTAATCATCATACATTTACTGAGTATGCACTCTGATCCAAGCACTGAATTGAATGAGGCACAGTCCCAGGTCTCAAGCCGATCACTAACAGCATAATAATTATCTCCAGGGTGACATTATGATTTCTATTAGATTCTAGAGCAGTAAAACAGTCATTTTTCCCATTATAGTTTCCAATTCCCACATTCCTGACCCTTGCTTGGACATTCCTTTGCCCCGGAGAAAGCCGACCCAGATGCCTCTAGAAATTGGGAGGCTGCAGGCAACATCTGGTGCACTAGGGGAATGTGTTTGTCTCAGCCCAGCTCAAAATAGTATCTGACAAGCCTGAATCACACAAGTTCTGAAAAACTCACAAGAAATAACCTAAGAAATCTATAGCTGCCTCCTCCAATTTCACTCCCTGTCTGGCTGCTTATTGACTTCTGCAGCCTGTATTGACAACATGCAACCCTGTTTCTGTCTGCCTGCTCCCATGCAGCGACAATTTAAAAAAAAAAAAAAAGGAAAATAGGGAACATCACAGCTATAACTCATGCCAAAGACCCTGCTCTGGAGCCAGGCATCAGCCTGGAGGCAAAATTTCCAAGAAAAATGAGAGATTTATCAGGAGAAAAATGCCTGAGTCCCCTTCCCTTCCTTTTATCCATTCTCTTCCCTCAGGGCCACAGAGTTCCTCTGGCTACCTCAAACCTCTGCCCCACATTTAAGCTTCCACAGACCACTTTGCACCAATAAAATATGTCCAATGTAAGGAAAATGGGGTACAGCCCACCCCCACCGCAGCTCACATATCTTTTCTTTTTAAAGGTGAGCTGAAAGACTTACCTGCCAAGCTCGAGTTAATTTCACTGCAGGAATGGAAGTGCAGAGTGCATCTCCCTGAGAAAGCACAAGCTCAGGGGGCAGAAACAGCGAAGAGAGGGACCATCACATTCCCCAAGCCCTCCAGTCCTGTGTCTCTCCCGGAGCAATTGATAATCTCACTAACACCTACAACAGTGTGCAGGAAGCTGCCTTCCTAACACCGCCCTCGGTGTTCGTGATTTTGCAACTCTCTCACCCTTCAAATCTTAGTGCAGCACCGGCAATTAGAAACCTGCACACATCTGGGGCCCGGGACAGGGTGTTTTGTGCATACACTGGGAGCTTCAGCCAGCAAAGAGGACTCTCAGCAGCCTCATCCTCTCCCAGGGGATTTATTTGAATCTGCAGATTGTGTCATGCCAAACCTGTCTTCTTTCTCGGTGTGAATCACTGACTCAGGAAGTCACATGGACCTAAGATTCCCAGAATGCGAGCTCTGCTCTGGGAAATACCAGGGGTATCTATTCTACGATTAGCCACAATCTTTAAATAACTACTTTGATCAGAATGCATGACTAAAGAGGACATTGTGAAGCTAAGTTGCTACTGCAGTGAGCAGAAAAGAAGTCAGGGCAAAAGCCAGCAGTCTTTCTACAACTGTTACCTGGGCCCCCTTCTTCCTGTTGGCTGATTCAGAGTTTCGAGGTAGCTGCAAATGTTTGGAATACTCTGTGATAAATACAGGAGTCTTGAAATCTCCTTATTTCAGACCCAAAACATAGTCACCCTAAATCCTTCACCCAATCCCAGGGTTAGCTGAACAACTCAAAGATATTTTGGATTGAACCTGTCATTTCTTTGCTCCTACCCTAAACAAGAAGCAGAAATTCAGGGGCACAGTACTATATACAGAGTTGTCTTCTTATGATGCTAACACATATAGACTCAGTTGTTACCGATAACCTTTCACAGGGAGACAGCATCATTTGTAAAATTACTTCTTAATAGTGTTAACAATATAAATAGTAGAAGCAGCTGACCTTTATTATGTTGTAAATATGATTCACAGTACTTATCACACATTATCTTATTCAGCAGCCCCAAAATTGTATAAGATATGTCTAATCAGTATTATCTCCATTTTATAAATGAGCACAGATGATGTTAGAGATACTGGGTAACCTGCTCAAAGCCTCACAGTTAAGAGGGGATTTCAGAATTAGACCTATGTAATTTTAGAACAAGTGACTTCAACTGCTCAGCTGTACTACACTAAATAGGTGGTCAGAGTAGACCCTAAACTGTTTACATCTTCATGTTTGAAATCTGTGACCATTTATGTGTGATTCCAGTTTAATCCTCTACTATATACAATGGTTGGTTAAGGACATCACCAAATGTTCCAAGGTCTCAGAAGGAATGCTGAAGATTTTGAAGAACAAACTGCTTTGAAGCACTTGAGCAGCACCTACTCACTTATAATTCATATAAATATGAATTTCCTGAAAGTTATTATATATTCAATAAAAGACCCATCAATCCACTTAATAAATCTTTGTTTTCATTACTGAGTGTTCTTGAAGGTGATTTTTTAAAAATTCTAAGTAATCACTTATTCTGGCTTTTCACTAACTCAGGCTTTTCTCGCTATCAAATGAAAAGGTTGTTACATTTTGCTATCAAATGAAAAGGTTGTTCTTCTGTAGATAGATGTTAGTTTATTAATATATATAACATCCTCAGGGCAGATAGAAAGTACCATGTTCCTCATTTTATCAATATTCAGAGGAACACACATAGATCCTATGCAGGTCAGTGGTGCACAGCACACAATGTACAAGGTATAATAAACCGCACCATTCAGAACAGTTCATCATCCATTCAGTGATTCATCACTCACCACATGCAGTGAAACAGAAACACCATTTTAAAGCATGCAATACTTCCCTTTTAAAGTTGTACATCCCATTGGAATTCAGCAAACTTGATATCAAATGCAGGCTGTATATCTTACTCATTTGATCTAGTCAAGGCATTAAAAATCATTAAAACTTAGAAACTAGCAAGTATGTTCCTCTGTTGTGTATTGCCTTTTTAACTTGTTATAATGGCCTATAATAAGTAGTTTAGCTGGTTATATCAAGAAGTTAAGCATGAGTTACAGATTGAATCCTCATGCAGGCCAGCTTTATACAAGTTAGAAAATGGTCCATTGCTAAAAACTACTGGCTATTTGTTCAAGCAAAGGAGCATAATATCTGCCTTTGACTTACAGCTTGAATGTTTGTGTCCCTTCCAAAATTTATGTTGAAATTTAATCCTCATTGTGGTGGTATTAAAAAGTGGCCTTTTGGAACCCAACTAGTGCACCTTATAAAAGGGCTGGAGGGAATTAACTTAGGCCTTCTTGCTTTTCTGCCTTCCATGATTGAATTATTGTGGTGCTACGAAAAAGTGGCCTTTTGGCCGGGAGTGGTGGCTCACGCCTGGAATCCCGGCACTGTGGAGGCTGAGGCAGGTGGATCACCTGAGGTCAGGAGTTCAAGACCAGCCCGGCCAATATGGCAAAACCCCATCTCTACTAAAAATACAAAAATTAGCCAAGCATGGTGGCAGGTGCCTGTAATTCCAGCTATTCGGGAGGCTGAGGCAGGAGAATCACTTGAACCCAGGAGGCAGAGGTTGCAGTGAGCTGAGATAAAGCTATTGCACTCCAGCCTGGGCAACAGAGCAAGACTCTGTCTCAAAAAAAAAAAAAAGTGACCTTTTGGGACCCAGCTAGTGCCTTATAAAATGGCTGGAGGGAACTAACTTAGACCTTTTTGCTTTTCCACCTTCCACCGTGTGAGGACACAGTGTTTGTCATCTCCAGTGGATCAGCAACAAGGCACCATCTTGGAAGCAGGGAACAGGGTCCTCACCAGATGCTGAACCTGCCAGCACTTTGATATTGGACTTCTCAGCCTCCAGAACTGTGAGAAATAAATTTCCATTGTTTATAAACTACCCAGTCTCAGGTAGGTGACTATAGCAGCACAATAGATGAAAATAGCACTTCATCATAAAAACTGGGGGAGGGCACGGAAGAGAATGGGAAATGGTGAGGATCAATCCTGATAATCTATCACTGGTAATCAGAGAGCAATCCACTGTATGGACACAGCGTGGCAGTCATTTAATGATTTTTATAAACGCAATGGACAGAGTATCCCCACTTTGAAGACAGAGACCATTATTTACATACTAAGTCCATAGTTTAGAGACTTGACAGGTTTAACTTCATAATGCCTATACGGCATCATGCACAGTCCAGGGAATAAGTAAGCACTCAATAAACGTCTTGAAGATCCTTCACCAGCTCACTGGAATCCAACACCCTTGAGGATTCTCAGGCCCATGTATATTTGAGGTGCCTTTTAGAAATATCTTCAATCTGATGAATCAAACTAAATACGTGGGAGTTAACAGACTGACAGCTAGGTAAAGTTTCTATATGCCTATAAAGCTCAAGAAGAGAAAATAGTTGCCCATGGTGGATTTAAGTCTTAAAAGTACCACTGGTAAAAACACTATCAGATAAAAGAAGACAGCTGAAACTTTACTTAGAGGTTATAGAAATTTTGAAACTAATCTTTCTGACTTTTACCTGTTGTATTAGTAACGGAACGGATGGAGGGAATGACTACCACTTCTTGGCTCCAAGGTCAACTCATAATAGGAGACTGTGGCATTTTTTCCATGTCTGAGAGAAATTTCTCTTAAAGGGGAAAATGCCTTTTTCTGCCATGGCTGCATCATCCCCTTTCAATATTTCTAATAGAATGAAGTAAAATGTTTTAGTTATTTCTCTGCAAATACTCAAAATTAAAGAAAAAGAAAACAAATTCAAAATGGTCAATTATTTATTTTCTGTTCTATATATTGTAAAAACAAAGAATAATAAATGTAGTATAGATAAACGATGTGAGAAAATTTCCCCTATTTATATAGCTAATTCTAGTTTTCCTCGGAAACTATTAGCATCTTGAGGGAGGGGCCTCTCTGCTGCCTTGCATTTTTCCAGAAAACTTTTTCTACCATTCTACAAAACAGAGCAACTTAATGGCTAGAAGTAACAGTGACACAAGCAGTTGAAGACTATGACAGTGTTGTGAATTTCCCAAGGATTCAGCCAGACTAGGGGATCGCTAGAATGGACAGCAAATAAAAATTACTATCAAAAACAGCCAGTGCATCGCCAGTTATTAAGGGCCAACTAACCACAGATTCACTGGGAAGCAGTTAGACATTGAGTATGGAAGGGTAGAGCAGAGTAGTTAGAGGCTGGTATTAAAACAGGTTAAAAACAGAAAAAGAAATCGGAAGACAGAGAGATGGAAAATTCTCATGCACTGAGTCAGAGCTTTAAGGAGAGTCCAGTACGCTGGACAGCTCCCTGGGAACCTCAGTATGTATTTCTAAAATGAGCCAATACAGTACAGTAATTGACTATCATTTCTCACGTATTTTTTGTTTTGGTGTTGTCAAAAGAAGTGCACAGACTTCTGTTTCAGGGAGAATAGAGTATACATGCTTGTTTCTATTCCTTCTATTACATATAACTAAAAACTCTAGATATTATATATAAAACAAGATATTTCTTAATATTTTTATTTTTTATTATGTATACTTTTATGTATTTTTATTATGTATATGGTTGTTTTTATATTATATAGAAAACCATCATAAGAAATGGTAGAGAGAAGGTAGACTAATTCAGGACCTTGAGACCTAAAGAATGGCACAGCAGGATGTTTCCTGTGTTTTTGTTTTGTATCACATATCTCAAACTAAGTATTGAATAAACTGGTAATGTGAAAAGAGCCCCACAGAAAGCCTGCTATCTCTAGTCAAAGAACCAGGAAGACAAAAAGTTTTACAAAGTAATTGCCATACTCCAGCCAAGCATCACAGAAAGAGTGTGGTCCCACATCTACCCAGTCAAGTGAAGAACAATCGAGGAACCTAGACCCTCACACTTGCTAGGCTATGACAGACTCTCAACTTGCCAGCCTGAGTGGTATCAGAGAAGGCCAAGCCAGGAGCCAGGACTTTCATCTCTGCCATGCAACAACAAAACCCTCCACCTCTATGGTGTCAATTGAGACTACATGGGGAGCCTGGATTTTTATTTCTTTTCAGCAGGAACAAATCACCACTCCCCAACCTCTCTGGGGTTATGTCAAAGGAGGCCTAGTATAGAGCCAGGTCTTTTACCAGCACCCAGTATAGTGAGGCAATGCCACCGCTATCATCACAGTATCAGCGGAGGCCACATGGGGAGTAGTAACAAGGTATTTCTTTCACTCTTAGGCAGGGAGGTATTAGCGGAGGCCTCATAGAAAGCCAGACCTCCAAACTCTGCCCAACAGTAACAAGCCCCACCCTCAGGTGTCCATATTGGCCAAGTAGAGAACCTAGACTTTTACCTGAATTAAGTAGCAAGGAGGTGGCTCCCTCAACCACCTTTCCCTGACAGAGAAGTGTCAGACAAAGTGACGTAAAACAGAAAGTTTAAATAAGATCCAGAGTCTCAAAATAATCACCAAAATATTCAGGTTTCAATAGAAAATCACAAGTCATAGCAAGAATTGAGATGATCGCAAAATGAATAAAAAGAGACAACCAATAGATGCCAACAGTAAAATGATGGAAATGTTAGAATTATATCTACAAATATTTTTAAATAGCCATTTTTTTTTTGAGACAGAATTTTGCTAGTGTCGCCCAGGCTGGAGCACAGTGGCGTGATCTCAGCTTACTACAACCTTCACCTCTCGGGTTCAAGCGATTCTCCTGCCTCAGCCTTCCAAGTAGCTAGGATTACAGATACGCACCCCATGCCCAGCTAATTTTGTATTTTTAGTAGAGATAGGGTTTCACCAGATTAGCCAGGCTGGTCTCAAACTCCTGACCTCAAATGATCTGCCCTCCTCAGCCTCCCAAAGTGCTGGGATTACAGGCATGAGCCACGGCCCCTGGTCCTAAAACAGTCATTTTAAAAGTGCTTCAGCCCAGGGGCCATGGCTCATGCCTGTAATCTCAGCACTTTGGGAGGCTGAAGCAGGCAGATCACTTGAGGTCAGGAGTTCGACACCAGCCGAGGCAAACTGGTGAAACCCTGTCTCTACTAAAAATACAAAAATTAGCCGGACTTAGTGGCATGTGCTCTAATGCTATCTACTCGGGAGGCTGAGGCAGGAGAATCACTTGAACCTGGGAGGTGGAGGTTGCAGTGAGTTAAAACCACGCCACTGCACTCCAGCCTGTATGACAGAGCCAGATTCTGTGTCCAAAAAAAAAAAAAAAAAAAAAAAGTACTTCAAAGAGTATAGTCTCAGCAAAGAAATAAAAATCTCTGCATCTAAAAAGAAAATGTAAATAAAAAGAAAAGTGACATTTAAAGAACTGGAAAAAAATAACTGATAAACTATAATAACCAAAATAAAAATCTCAGTGGATGGGCAAAGCAGCAGACTGGAGGACACAGAGGGTTAAAAAAAAATCAGTTAATTGGAAGATAGACATTACCCAATCTAAACAACAGAGAGAAAAGAGACAGAAGAACGGAGCCACAGGGACTGTGGACTATACCAAAAGATGAAATATTTCTGTAAATGAAGTCCAAGAGGAAGAGGACAAAGGAGGCATGGCTGGAAAGTACTTAAAGAAGTAATGACTTAAAACTCCCCAAATGTGGTAAGAGACATCAAACTAAATGACTCAAGAAGATTAGTAAAATGCAAGCAAGTAAAATACAATGTTTAAATCCACATGATGACACATGCTATGGACTGAATTGGGCACCCCCAAAATTCATATGTTGAAGCCCTAATTCCCAACATGACTGTATTTGGAGATAGGGCTTTAAGGAGGCAATTAAGGTTAAATGAGGTCATAAGGGTAGTGTTTTAATTTGGTAGGATTATTCGCCTTATAAGAAGAGGAAGAGAAAGAACGCTCTTATCTGTAAGCCAGAAAGAGAGCCCTGACCAGAATTTGACCACCTGGCACCCTGATCTCAGACTTAGAGCCTATAGACAGTGAGAAATAACTTTCTATTGTTCAAGCCCCCCCAGTCTATGATACTGTGTGATGGAAATCTGAGCTGACTACAATAACATATCACAGACAAACTTCCAAAACTAAAGACAAAATAAAAATCTTGAAAACAGTCAGAGAAAAATGACATCTTGCCTGTAATGGAAAAGTAATTTGAATGACAGTGTATTTCTCATCAAAAACCATAGAGGCCAGAGGAAGTGGCACAACATGTTTCAAATGCTGAAAGAAAATGACTGTCAACCTAGAATTCTTATCTGTAAAAAAAGTCTTTCAGGAATTAGGAAAACTCAAGATATTTTCTTTCAGAAAATTGAAAGATGTTATTGCCAGATCACCTACCTTCAGATAATGGCTATCAAAAGTTCTCTAAACAAAGAAAATGATTTTATAAAAAAGAAATCAAAATATCAGAAAGGAAAAACAACACAGTAAGCCAAAAAGTGGGTAAATAGACTTTTCTTCTCCTTTTGAGCCATCTAAATTCTGTCTGATGATGGAAATAAAAATTATAACACTGTATGACATGCTTCTAAATACATGTACACAAAATATTTAAAGTTATAAATAGGGGAGGGTAAAGAATCATAAAGAGACGCTTATATATAAGTTTCTACACTTCATATGAATTGTTAAAATGAGACTAGTAGTCTATGATTGTGTGAGTGTGTGTGGCATGTGTGTGTAATACCTAAAGCAATCACTTCAAAAGCTATACAAAGAAATACATTCAAAATATCATAGATAAATCAAAATACTAAACTAAAAAAAAAAATGTTCAAGTAACCAACAGGAAGGGCGAAAAAGAAAAGAGAAACACAGAAAACAATAAAATAAGAGTCTTACACCCTTACATATAAGTAATGGCATTAATTATAAAAGGTCTAAATATGTAAAATAAAAGAAAATGGAAAAATAGATTAAAAACATGACCCAACTATATGCTATCTACAAAGAACTCACTTCTAATATAGTGATACAGACAAGATGAAAATAAGATGATAGAAAAAGATATATCACACAAACATTAATCAAAAGAAATCAGGTGTGGCTTTATTAATATCAAATATGTTAGCCTTCAGGACAAAAGAAAATCACAAAAACAGAGAGGATTATCAAAAAAGAGTCAATCCACCCAAGTGCAACTGTACCAAACAACAAATCTGTAAAATATGTAAAGCAAAAACTGTTAAAACTTAAAAAACATATAAATCCAATTAGAGTTTGAGACCCCACACCCTTCTCTCAATAATCAATAGGACAACTAGACAGAAATTCACAAAGAGGTAGAACTCGATAACACCATCAACTAACAGTATCTATTAATAATTGGCATTTATCAAGCACTCTACCCAACAGTAAAAGAATACACATTTTCTTCCAAGACAGTCCACATCCTGGACCACAAAACAAACCTCAACAAAATCAAAATAACTGAAATCATATGCAGCGCATTTGCCAACCAACATTAAACTAAATGAAAAAGAAACAACAACAAGAAACAAGTAAGCAGTTGTAAACTAAACAAGACATTTCTAAATAATACAGAAGTCAAAAAGGAAGTCTCAAGAAAACCAAACAATGCGTTAAATGAAAGAAAAACAGAACATATCAAAATTTACAGGACATAACTAAAGCAGTGCCGAGAGGAAAGTTTATAGTACTAACTGTATATATTAGGAAAGAGGGGAAGTCAAATTTATAATCTAAGGTCACATCTCAAAAACTTAGGAAAAAATATAATAAATCCAAAGCAAGTGGAAGACAAATAAAGACAAAAGCAACAATTAATGAAAGTAAAGACAAAATAAATCTAGAAAATTAATAAAACAAAGAGATGATTCCTTGAAAAGGGCAATAAAATAAGCTCTTGTAAGACTGACAAAGTTAGAGAGAAGACACAAATTATCAATATCAGGAATAAAAGAAGGGATGTCACTACAGCCCCTGAAGATATCAAAAGGATAATAAAAGAACACATACATACATAAAACATACATAAATTTGACAATACATACACAAATTTGATAATTTAAGTGAAATGGATCAATTCCTCAAAAAACACTGTCTACCCCAAATCATTCAGTATGAAAAGAAATCATTTGAATAGCTATATAACTATTAAGGAAATTAAATCTAAAATTAAAATACTTCCAAAAATTAAATCTCCAGGTCCAGATGGAACTAAACATTTAAATTAATTAACTAATTCTATAAAATAACTTCCAGTAAATAGAGAAAAGGAAGATGCTGCAATTCATTTTAAAAATCTATTACCCTGATACCAAAATGAGACAAAAACAGTACAAAAAAGAAAACTACACATCAATATCCTTCACAAATATAGAACAAAAATCCTTAACAAAATATTGCCAAACAGAATTTAGTAATATCTACAAAGAATTATATACCATGACCAACTGGGGTATACTCCAAGGATATAAGTTGGCTCAATATTCAAAAATCTATCAATGTAATCTAGTACATTCTTAGGCTAAAGAAGAAGAAAAAACATGGTTATAGCAATTGATGCATAAAAAGCATTTGACAAAATTTAACTCCCACTGTTGGAAGAATAAAAATAGAGGTGAACTTCTTCATCTTAATAAAGAGCAGCTACAGAAAACCAACAGCTAACCATGGTGCTTGACTGAATGCTTTGCCCTTAAGATCAAGAACAAAGTAAGAAAGTCTGCTCACACTACTTTTATTCAACACAGTGCTGGAAGTTCTAGCCAGTGAAATAAGGAAATTTTTGTTAATGCATACAGACCTGGAAGAAACAAACATAGCTGTCATTATTTGCAGATGACATTTCTATGTAGAAAAACGCAAGTAATCTACACATACATACACAACCAATATGTGACTTCAGCAAGGTCACAGGATACAAGATAAACCTACAAAAGTCTATTGTATTCCTCTATATGAACAATGGACAGGTAGCCACCAAAATTAAAAATATCACTTATTGCTCAAAAATTTAAAGCACTTAGATATAAAAATACAAACAGAATTTGTATGCTGAAAACTATGCAACGTTTATTAAAAATCAAAGAGGCTCTTAATAAATTAAGAAATATACGATGTTCATGGATTGAAACCCCAACATAGTAAAGATTTAATTCTCTCAAACTGATATACAGATTTAACACAATTTCTGTCAAAATCCAAGCAAGACTGTTTTGGTAGATATAGTCAGGATTATTGTTAAATGTATATGGAAAGTAAAACTAGAATACCTGAAACACTATTGAAAAAGAAAAATGAAGTAGAAGGAATCAATCTACCTAATTTCAAAACTCATTGTACAGCTACAGTAAAACATACTTCAGAGTATTGGCAAAGAGACAGAAACACAGGTCAATGGAACAGAATATGGATATCATAAATATGCCTACAAAAATATACTCAACTGATTTCTGAGACAAATGCAAAAGAGGAAATAGAGCCTTTTTAACAAATGGTCCTGGAACAATTGTACATCAATTATATCTAGGCAAAAACTGAACTTCAACCAAAGACTCACACTTCATATAAATGTTATCACAAAATGTATTATAGACTTAAAGTAAAATGTAAAAGTATAAACATATTAGAAAAAACATAGGAGAAAATCTTCAAGATACAGAGCTCAGTGAAGAGTTCTTATATTTGACACCAAATGCACACTTTTTTAGAAAAATTGATACACTGATCTTCATCAAAGTTTAAACTGTTGTTCTGTGAAAGAGTATGTTAAGAGGATGAAGAGACAAGCTACTGTGTGGGAGAAAATATTTGCAAAACATATATTTAACGAAAGGCTAGTATCTATATTATGAAAAGATTCTCAAAAGTCAACCGTTAAAAAAATTCATTTAGAAAATGAGCAGGAAACCTGAAGAGACATTTCACTGAAGAGGATGTACAGATGGAAAATAAGCACACGAAAAGATGTTCGACATCATTAATGATTAGGGAAATGCAAATATGAAACCACAAGGAGATATCGCTGTGTACCCGTCAGAATGGCTAAGTGACAATGCCACACTGGCAAGGATGTAGAGAAAGTAGATCCCTCATACATGGCCGGTGGGGACATAAATCATATGGCTACCCTGAAAAACACTTTAGTTGTTTTAAAAAATCTAAACATGTAGTTACCTAGCAATTGCACTACTATTATTCTAGAGAAATGAAAATGTACATTCACACACAAAAAAGAACTGTACATAAATATTTATAGCAGCTTTTTTCATAATAGCCAAATCTAGAAACAACATAGATATTATTTAACCGGTGAATGGTTCAACAAACTGTGGTATATATAATATTTTGCTGAGTGAATAAGGCTAATCCCAAAGCTTGCATAATATGATTTCATTTATATAACATCTTGAAATGACAAAATTACAGAAATGGAGAACAGATTAGTGGTTACCAGGATTTAAGTAGGGAGTGAGATGTGAGGAAAATGAGTGTGGCTATAAGAGGGTAACAGGAGGGATCCTTGTGGTGACAGAAATGTTCTGTATCTTGATAATATCAATGTCAATAACTTGGTTGGTATATTACACAATAGTTTTTCCAGATGTTACTATAGAGGAAACTGTATAAAGTGTACTTGGGATCTTGCTATATTATTTCTTACAGCTGCTTATGAATATACAATTATCTCAAAATAAAAAGTTTGATTTCTTTAAAAGCATAAAAAAGATCACATGTATTTCTTTTGTTTTCATATGCTGGGCATTTTCCTTGGCATTTTCTGAAGTAAAATGGGCCTTGCCACTGTTTACAATATATAATCACCAGAGAATGGTCTTCTCTTTTCTAGTAGATTAGTGAAAATTCTATGGCTCAGAGAATCAGAACTTCCTTACTTGTAACTCATCACCAGCTTTCGGATTCTGAAAGATAAAGCTAATTTAATCTCTCCTCCTTTCCTCCACTTTACCATGCTTCAGAAATCAGTTATTCTTGAAGCAAATCTATTAACCTATGTGATGAGCACTTGGGGTCTGAAAAAGGAGCTAGTACCCAAAATTTACCCAATCAACTAAGAGGCAGCTGGCATTAAACACTTTTATTTGATTTCTCTACTTTTAAGGGTCTTCTTGCTATAACCCACTGCAGATGACTATTTTCTCCAGATGGATTCTCATTCGTAAAATGAATATACTACAAGAGATAATAATGATAATATAAAATACAATAATAATAGCTAACATTTATTGACCACTTTACATGTATAGAGTGCTATGTTAAATGATTTATATCAACTCACTAAATCCACATCACATTTCAAAAAGATAGATACTATTATCATCCTTATTTTACAGTCTTATTTAGGCTGAGAGGGTTGAATTAACCAAAGGACCAGCCAGCACATGGGGCAGCATAAATTTAAATATAGGCACTCTGGCCCTTTCTTAGCCACTACTCCAGGGTTTAAACTGCTTTCAAGATCTGAGAATTCAACTATTTCATTCTGCCAAGAAATATCACAGAACAGAATTCCTGTACTGAGTGGGAGTTTGGTCTCTGAACACTTAGCAACTTTTAGGGCTTATGATCTTTGAGGAGTGTGTATGCATTGCAATAACAGTGAGTGGCAGACTAAGGAAAACACATCTTTCATCGAGCACAGATATTCAATAATGCCTGACCTTCCCACAGTGGAGCCATGGATGGTTAAGCCATCTCTTTTGCATATCTTGACATATCTGTCAGCAAGACATAGCCAGTCTTCTTCTAAGACTAAACTTCTCTTGAAAGATTATCATCAAACCACATTTCTCATGGGTGTGTCTTTGCAATATTTTAATTCTTTTATCCATTCTCATTGGTTTCTCTTTTTCTCCGTCTTTATAGTCACTCCTTCCTCTTGGTTACTTCATATCCTAGATTTTTTTTTTCCTTTTGGCAGAGGAGTTGTCACATCCTTATTGAATCAATCTTTGCACAGTTCGAAGGAATGAAATATCTTGAAGCTGGAGAAACCACATCTCATTCTTCCATTCTGAGAAGGTGAAAAATGATACCAGAAACATTTTTCTTAATTCCTGGTTGTTGTGAAAATAGCTCTTTATGGGAGAATTATAGAAGCCAGCACCCAATACATTTTTCTGCATATTATTCTGAGATTATATGAGAAAATATATGACTTTTAAAATAACTCTTTTGCTTTTCTGTTTTCTTTCTCTTCGTTGGGTGCGTTTGTTCATGTGTGCACTTGTTAGTAACTTTTTAGGTGTTCCTGCCAGCCTCTCATGGAGCCCTAACTAGTTACAGCAATCCTTTATAGCTGAGTGCATAAAAGCTCATTCCAGACCACACAAAGAGGAGGCTAGCATGTCCCACTGAGACATGCCAGAGTTCCAAAACTGTCATAAAAATAAACAACCACACAGAGGCTTGAGTGAGTATTCTCTGTGGGAAATGGTCAGTCCTTATAGAGATATGGTTATTGAATTTTTTAAAAGTCTATTGAAGCCCCCCTTTAGTACCCAATGAGCACATGGCCACACCTGCCACAAGAAGGGTCATGAAGAAACTTTCAGATATACCTTCACACTTGAAGAATTAACCTTCTTAGTAAACATTGTTGTCTTTCATGAGCTCATACCTCCTTCTCCTCCCATCAAAGCACCTCAGACTTTCTTATCTTGAGCCCTCAACTAATCCAGATGTGTGGTCAACTTCTGCACTCCTATGTAAATGCAGAGGAACAGTGATAACATCATTAGAACAGCGGTACATATACACCATAGACGACTATGCAGTCATAAAAAGGAATGAAATCATGTCCTTTGCAGGGACATGGATGAAGCTGGAAGCCATTATCCTGGGCAAACTAATGCAAGAACAGAAAACCAAACGCCGCATGTTTTCACTTATAAGTGGAAGCTGAACAATGAGAACACATGGATACAGGGAGGGGAACAACACTCACTGGAGTATGTCAGGGGATGGAGGTAGGGAGAGCATAGGGAAAACAGCTAATGCAGGTTGGGCTTAATACCTAGTGATAGGTTGATAGGAGCAGCAAACTACCATGGCACATGTTTACCTATGTAACAAACCTGCACATTCTGTACATGTACCATGGAACTTAATAAATCTTTTTAAAAGATTATCTAAAATACTTACCTAACCAGCAATGAAATGATTTTCTTTCAAGCAATAGATGTACATGGAAGTGCTTAATTTAATATAATATATTGGTACCCCCTAAAAAATGCTTAGGTTTATAGAGAGAAGTCAGACTAGGAAGAAACACTTGTTGTCAGTACAGCAATATAGCTAACGGGAAGGCCAATGGCAGATAAGACAGAGTTTGCTTTATCTTGACTTTCTCTTTACTAATAAGGTAAAGACAGAGATGCAAAAAGTTGGAGTGAACAGCCAAGTCCCACTTGGAAAGAGTGGGGTGTCCCAAGAAGTAAGGTCTAGACCTTGTAACACTGGTTTCCTGTCTACTTGAATTCCTAGTCTAAATCTTCTAGATAAGGAGGCAGCAAACCTGATAGTAAATATGTTAGGCTTTGTAGTCTATATAGTCTTTGACACAACTATTCAATTGCACCATTGCACTGCAAATGACAAAATAGATAATACATAAATAAATATTACTGTGTTCCAATAAAACTTTATTTACAAAAATAGGTGTTGGACCACATTAGGAGTTTAACAACGACTGCTCTAGATACTTATTGGTATAGCCCAAAAAGCACTTACAGTTTTAAAATAGTATGCATAAAAATAAAGGACTTGCCATACCAGGTGATAGTCTATACTGTAAAGTTATAATAACTAAAACAGTATAATATTGACACAAGCATCACTGAAAGATTAATTGAACACAGTAAAGAACCTTGTATATACAAAAGCTTATGTAATGCAGGAATCTTTGAAAATCAGTGAGGGATAAGATGAATTACTTAATAAATGGTGCTGGAAAAGTTTGTATTTTGGAAAGCAAAAATAAGTAATTTTGTTTAGTACTTTATGCAAAAATCAATTTCATAAAGATTAAAAAGTTAAATTTAAGAATCACACAATGCAAATAAATATTTTTCTAATCTCTAAATTGGAAAAGTCTTTTTGAATATAAAAAGAAGCAACCAAAGAAATAATAAAAGTCTCAATAGTTTTAACTAGAGAAAAAAATCAAGTATTTCTGCCCCTCAAAGAACATCATAAACAAAATTAAGAGACAAAATTAAAAGGAAAATGTTTGCCATGAGTATGTATTTATAATACCAAACAATACTATTAATCAATTAAAAGCTCATCAAAATAATAAGGGGAAAATTTAAACGACTGATAGAAAATTAATAAGTCTATGACATAAACATTTCATATAACAATAAATTTAAAAGGAGAATATGTTCACATTATAAATACTAAAAATTTCAAAGATAAAATCATACCCCTCAGTATTAATGAAGGCTTTTTGGTACAGGCACTGGCTTTCATGCTCTGTAGGTGAGTTAAGGGTGAATTGCTGTAACTTCCCTGGAAGGCAATGTTTCAATATATATCAAGAACATTAGGCCTGACATGGTGTCTCACATCTGTAATCCCAGCACTTTGGGAAGCCAAGGAGGGCGGATCACTTGAGGCCAGGAGTTCGAGATCAGCCTGGCCAACACGGTGAAACCCTGACTCTACCAAAAATACAGAAATGAGCCGGGCGTGGTGGTAGGTGCCTATAATTCCAGCTACTGGGGAGGCTGAGGCAAGAGAATCATTTGAACCCAGAAGGCATAGGTGGCAGTGAGCTGAGATGGTGCCATTGCACTCCAGCCTAGGCAACAGAGCAATTCCATCTCAAAAAATGACAGCAACAACAACGAAAATCTTAAACATTTTTATTTCACTAAACCCAGCAATCTCACTACTAGAACTTGATGTCAAAGAGGCAAATCAAAGATTTATGTACTCATATGTACATCACAGCATTATTTATAAGAGAAAAAATAGAAATAAGTTGAATACATATAAAAAAGGACTAACTGAAGTATGATATATTAATAATAAAGACTATTATTCAAATATTAAAATTAAATTATCCAAAATTGTAATGATTGGGAAGGAAAAATTAAGAAGTAAACACAGCAAAATGCAGTAGGATTTATGTCTAGATTAATCATTTTTTACTTCCCTTGTACTTCTGTTTTCCAAGTGTTCTATATCAGAGTCAGCAAACTCTATAAAGGGCTAGATAGTAAATATTTAAGGCTTTGCAGGCGACAGTCTTTATTGCCATCACTCAACTCTACCATTGCAGAGCAAAAGTGGCCAGAAACAATATGGAAACAAGTGAATATGACTGTGTTCCAATAAAACTTTGTTTGCATAGACCTCTATGTATCAACCCCTGTTCCATATGAATATGAATTACTTTTAGGAAGAAAAAAAGAATCTTGTGTTTATTAAAATGTTTAATGGATTTTATTTACTAATATCTTACCAGAACTTTCTCTTCTTTCCTTCAAAATTTCCTTATCAATAGGACAATGTTAGTTACAAACTGGTTTCTCACTCATGACTAAGACAGTGGCTCGCCACAGCACTGTAAGCTCCGTTTTCCCGTGGCTGGCATACACCCAATAAGCCTAAGAGTAGTCAAAGGAACCCTGCCCTTGGCATCAGAAGCCCGAATTTAAATTTTGGCTCAATCACTTACTATGTAGGTGATTTCAGGTACATTATTTAACTGAAGCGACAGTTTTTTGACCTGTGAAATAACAACAGTAATATCCATCCCACCTGTGCAATGATTCGATGAGGTCACATGTGCGAGTATCTGGTCCGGGGCTAACACAAATTAGGTACTCATTAAAGATCCATGACATTTTTATTTGAAAAGTCTGAGTTCTGCTTTGAGAGTCAGTTATACTTTGATGAGGCGGGAGGATGTGGCACAGGGGTAGAAAAGGCCGAGAACGCCCCGTTCTTCCCAAGCCACACAGTCACCATGTGGTCCAAGAATGCAGTTCTGGCACATCTATGATGTGCCTGTTTTTACTCGCCAGGCCAAATATGTTATGTCTACCACAAAAACATAAGACTACATTGTAAGCATTATTACCATAGGAAAGAAGGCAGTGACTCACCCGTACTTCCCATATCTCTCTTTAAGAAGGCCTTATTGGATCAGAAATGTTCTGGGAGTAAGGAGGAAAAGGAATATGGATGGAAGAGGGCAAGAAAGAAGCCTGGTGTAGAATTTCCCAGGAACTCTCTATTCATAGACTGATTGTCTTCATTCCCAAGACAGGGGCCAGTTAGGCCACATCTCAGCCAGGAGCCCTAGTCCTGCAACAATTCACACTTGACATGTAGCAATGCTTTACGATTCTGATTTGTGACTCTAGAAACAGCCCCTTCAGAATGTAGGGCAGGTATTATCAAGCTCTTTATGGAAAGGAGAAAAACCAGATTTCAAGAGGTTAAGTCACTTATTTAAGGTCACCCCAAGGTCATACAGGGTCTTCTAGCTGAGCGTTTCTCTTCTTTGATATTCAAGACCATCTTCTGCCCTATAACCTGGTTTCCAGCGTAACTCAAAAAAGAAATCATGATGCTAACCCCCCAAAATCAAATATTTTGGTACATCTTTTTTTTTAATGAGGATGAAAGACATTCTCCAAACTAAGTAAATCATTCTACAATATTAAATTAGAAATGACTTAAAGTATAAAATACCATTTTATTGACATTTGTTATACATGAAGTACTACATGGGTCCTATGAGCTGGAGGTGAGCATGGCAGATAACCTCAGAAATAATATTAAATATAGGCTGGGCACAGTGGCTCATTCCTGTAATCCTGGCACTCTGGGAGGCCCAGGTGGGTGGATCATTTGAGGTCAGGAGTTTGAGACCAGCCTGACCAACATGGTGAAACCCCGTCTCTACTAAATATACAAAAAAATTAGCCAGGCATGGTGGCACGTGCCTGTAGTCCCAGCTACTTGGGAGGCTGAGGCAGGATAATTGCTTGAACCCAGGAGGCAGAGGTTGCAGTGAGCTGAGATGGCACTACTGCACTCCAACCTGGGCAACAGAGCAAAAAAAAAAAAGAAAAAGAAAAAAAGAAAGAAAGAAAGAGAAGAGAAGAGAAGAAAAGCAATATAAAGTATAACCTGATGAACACAACTAAAGAGTGCAGTGAACATGGCACCACCCTTAGAATCTGAAGTCCAGGATTCAAGTTCTTCCTCTGTCCTTTGCTAGCTGTGTGACATGGGTCACTTACATATTCTAACCTTTGGTTTGTTCATCCATAAAGTAAGAATAATCATATCTACCTTGCAGATAATGTGTTTCTTAAACAAATGTAAGGCATCTTCATGCTAGGCAGAACATGAAGATCTGACGTTAAACTAAGGCCCATAAGAGACAATATATAAGACTTCTGGTTCCCCTGGTAAGATGCTATAAGAGATAGTCTTCCACCTTCCTGCTCTTCCCTACACTTGCAGTCGCAAAGAACCTTCATCACAGGGGTACGATAAAGCCAGCTGCATCTGACTGTCTGGTGCTAGCTTTGAATCAATGACCACTGAGACCATGGAACAACTTTGAAAAGCAAACTTTTAAATTGATTTCTCTTTGCTTTTATCTATCTCCTTTTAAATTACAGCAAAGAGAGAAAGAGGAAGAAAAGGATAATTTTAAGGCAAAACACTCAATTAACTCTGAAAATCAAACATAATAAACTGAATATAGATCTGTCTGGCTACTGTAACTATTTCTGTCTGTCCCCATCTATCTATCCATCTATTATCCTCCCATCTCTCTTTAAGGAGACAGTCAGATACTGAAAATGGGACTCTTTTTTTTGCTTTTATCTTTTGCTGGGGAAAAAAAATCTAATTACCTTAGAGCTCCTTATAGAAGGAAAATTGGAATAAAAACCAGAGGACTTTTCTTCAGCTGCTCCTCACCCTCCTTGATTTTCACAGGAGTTGAAGGGCAAGCTGTTGTCTAACAGTTGTCATGGGTAGTCCTAAAGGCTCAGCCTTGACATTGGGATCTCATAGCATTTACCAAGTGCTTCCTTGTAGGTGTCACTCGGACAAGACTGCAGTAAATGGAGGAATAAAGAGTGTCTTACCTCCTAAAACTTGTGAGAAGGTCCAGGGTATGGTAGTAAGAAAGAAAAGGACTGATTCTTAGATGCGTAAGTTGAATCTGTTACGGATTTAAACATGTGCACTAAGCCAAATGTCATCCAAAACAGTGAATCCTTTCCTGTGTGGGTGGCCAGTAGAATGGCTATTAGCCATTTCATACACAGAATATTTTCCAATCACTGGTCCTCTGTCCCTGGAGAAATAAGGCACATTCATCATATGAAGGGGTAAGAGGTTCTTCTCCATAAGTCCAGGAATTGTGGGTTCTCAGATTTATAACTGTGCTGGCTCATTGGGTTTAAAGTCAATGGAACACTATTTTTAACACAATTAATTTCAATTCTTTGTGCTGACTTAATAATTTTTTAAATTAACTTAATTACTTTGGCTTGAAAATGTGTTCACTTTTCATAATTTTTTATGATTAGGAAGTTTTATATGCGTGTGTGTGTGCACGTGTATGTGTTGCTTAAAGTTCAGAAAATAGGAAGAAGTCAAAAAAAAATCAAAATTGCCCATAGCCCTATTATCCAAAAGTATCCCCTTTTAGCATTTTGATTTATTTCCTTTCATTTTTTTTAATCTGTGTGTGTGTGAAACCACATGACATTATAAAGTATGTCGTTTCTTAGAAGGGAGAGAGAGTCCTTGTTTTACTTCAATCAATTTTCCTCTCAATTCTTTAGCAGATTTTTCTGGCCAGTTTTCATATGGGACAACCATTAACTAATACAGAATGACAGAGAAAATGTTGAGGCTTCTACAGTGTTTGATTTCCCTGGTTTAATTTTTTAAGGTGAAAGAAAACAAAGTTTAATCAAACTTAATTAGCTACATGCTGAATCAAGATTCAAAGTCTTAAAATCTAGAGTGGGGTGCTAACAAACACATACAGTGAAACTGGCAGCATTCTAAATCTTAGAGTTATGGAATCACCAAATGGTATGCATGAAAGAGACCCAAGCGATTGCAGAATCCTGTCATTTTCTAATTATGCTCCATGGAATTCTGGAGGATCCTTAAAGTACCCCAGTAGCTTCCAAGGCTGGGAAAGCCAGTAGCAAGGGCAAGGGCATCTGGGGAGGGGGTAGAATAGGAAGGCTGAGCAGAGATCTCTCCTTCCACCCTCAAGAACTCCCCCAGTTATAGTGGGTCTACCTTTTTCATGTTTTACATCTTGGGTATCTAAGTAAGATTTCATTTTATGAAAGTAAGAAATTGTTTAAAAAATAAAAGTTGAACATTGCTGGTGTGTTTGCGACCTCTCATGTTACAGATGAATACACAGAGGGTCAAAAATATGAAATGATTTATCCATGGTCACAGAGCTAATAATGCAGAGCTTAGCAGATGTCTGTCACTGGGGTTTGGGGATGGTTAGCCAACATTGCAGCCTCTCCTCATCTTGGCATGTGAGTGTGCTATAGAAGCATAACTGGGAAGAATCTCCCTTTCCCATGCTCAAGCAGCCAAGGCATAGACATGTGACAGGCTCAACCAATTGGATACTTCTTGCCTAATTCTAAATCTTAAGAAAATGATTCTCAAATATATTCAGAGTGGCAAGCGATCTGGCCAGGTTGCTCCTTCTGCCTAGTCCTCCAAAGTCCCACTGGTTTCTACCTGTTTTCAACACCTGCTCCTCTAGGGTCCCAGTAATTCTGTCCTCTTCCAATAAATCAATGTTTATCTTAAGAAACACTTCCTGATACACAGACTGTATATGAGGACCCGATATTCCTTACAGATAATCAGCTCCTCTTTTCTCTGTGCCACGGGCCCTCTTTATTAAGCCAATTGGCTTTTACCACGTAGACCAAGGCAATACCTTCAAATGGAAAAAAATGTACTGCTGCAGGGATAGATTCCTCATCAGGGAATTTTATAAGGTCAAGGTACCAAAATTCTCCTAGGTGGGAAGTTGGGTAAAGGCAAGGATTAACACTGAGTACCTGCTACACATCAGGCATCATTCTCCATCCTATCCACTATGGAGGTAGGCATTATGGGCCCCACTTTACTGGCAAGGAAAGTTACACTTCAATAAGTGACTAATTCATTAGTTGCCAAGTCAGGAATAGAACTCAAAAAAACTAAAGACGCTTAAGTTCACGTATCTTATGCAATTTTATATTGTTGATTAAGAGTTGTACAGTAGATGACATGCCTATTATAAACATCTTATCAAGAAATTTTAAAAGTTAAAATCCCAGTCTTCCAAGATCAACTCATTTCTGTTTACCTAAAATTAGACTAAAGGTAAATAAATAATGTGATAAATAAATATGCCAACGACAGAATGATTCACTCCCCAGGTATCTGCACTAATTTGAAACCGTTGTAGTCACCATGTAGCGCTTTCCATGGTGTAGGAGGAAATCACTGGGCCCATCTCTCCCCAGCAGCTAACTGCATTTCCCATTACTCATGTTCACCCTGTTTTCCATAACTAAATGAGCATGGCCAGAGGAGATTGTGAGCAGACCTTGGCAGGGAAGCCTGATAAAGCAAAGACACCATGCCAAAAGTGGCCTCCAGTCATTCAGAGTTCACTCCAAGCACAGATGTCTACCCTCAGATACCAGACACCTGAGGGCAGAGCCCAGCCCCTGATTCACTTGTAGGAGGGTTATCCAGGACAGAGTCTGGCAAGTGGCATTCTTTACTGGAAGGAATTTGATTAATCATTCTCATTACCTTTCAATTCCATGCACCTGAGCTCATTTGCTCTTGGCCCAGGATAAGCAGTTGGAGGCTTAAATGGCATGAGAACACCAAAACTGACCATAATAAGCAGAGGGAGATTGCCCCTCCCCTGCCACACAGCACTCCTGCAATGTGGTCTCAGATCAGAGATCGTACAGATCTTGCAGCACCTCGTCAAATCCCTCTACCAGCCTCACAAGCCCCAGGAGAGAATGTCTCCATATGTATCCTGAGTACTGTTACTTTAGAATCCTAAGTACAAACTGGAAACAAGGAGAGAGAATAGGGGCCTATTCAGAGCCAAGCTTCTCCTTACTAGGAATAGGTGCCAGTATCCATGAGTACGTGTCAAGAAAAAAATGGATAGCAGGGTCTGCAAGGCAAGCAACGTGCACTTCTGTTAGTACATGGACATTTAGCCATATCTCACTTAAATCTCTTATTTACACAACCTCAGGCTCTTTCCAGAATTAGCGGTAACCACAAGGGTCTCCTAACATTTACTTATAACACTTGCAAAATCTAGATCTACATGGCTCAGTCTCCTTGCAATAGCACTGTTTAAAAAAACACATTGGTTAATATCTTTCCCTGAAGTTCTTGGAAACAAGAAATGTCCCCCTACCACATACACAAAATGCATCACTAACAAAAATCCTTTCTCTTTTCTACCTACTTTCATCATGTCCCACAGTTGTTATACAGTACCTCTATCCATCAGCCCACAAATCTTTTCTTCCACCCCATCATACTGAACTTTTTTCTTCACCTTTATCTCTGCCTTCACTGTACTTTATTATGTGTATCAAAGTATGCAAAGTGTAGCAAGCAGGCAATATCTGGCCTAAACACATGTTCCGATTGGCTGATGGGTTTTTTTTACATTTTTTATATTTAGTTAATTGTACATTTACATGAACATTGTAAGAAATAATACAAAGAGTTCCAAAGGATCCTTTATCCAGTCTCCCCCAGTAGTAACATCTTGTAAAACCTGTACTACAATATCACAACCAGAATATTGATGTTGATACCATCAAGATACAGGAAATTTCCATCACAAGCACCCTTCAAGTTGCCCTTTTACAGCACACATTCTTCCCTCCCCACAACCCTACGTAGTGGAAACCACTAACCTGTTCACTGTTTTACATTTTTGTCATTTAAATAATAAAGAATGAAATCATATAACATGTACCCTTTGGGGATTGGCTTTTCTCACCCAGCATAATTATCTGGGGATTCATCCAGTTTATGGTATGAATCAATAATTTAACCCTTTTGACTACTGGCAGATAGACCAAAGTAAAAATGTACCAGGGTTTGTTTAACCATTCACTCATTGATGGATATCTGGGGTATCTCAAGTTTGGGGCTAATATAATCTCCTATAAACATTCTTGTACAGGATTTTGTAATATCTTCTTTTCTTTGGGATAAATGGCCAGGACTGCAATTGCTGGGTTGTATGGTTATTGCATGTTAATTTTTTTTTAATTATTAAACAGTCTTCCAGAGTGGTTTACCATTTCACATATCACCAGCAATGTATGAGTGATCCAGTTTCACTACAGCTTTTTTTTACTGTTGACTCTTAAGGGTTCTTTATATATTCTAGACGATAATCCTTTGCTGGATGTTGCAAATATTTTCTCCCCCTCCATAACTTGTCTTCTCATCTTCTTATTGGGGTTTCTCTGAAAGCAAAAGTTTTTAATTGTTATGAAGTTTATTAATTTTTTCCCTTAGGAATTATGCTTTTGGTGTCAAGCCTAAGAATTCTTTGGTTAGCCCTAGACTCTGAAGAAAAACTCCCATGTTTTTTTTTTTAAGTTTTTACATTTTCCACTTATGTCTGTGACCCACTTTGAGCTAATTTTTAAGTTGTGACAGTTAGGTTGAGGTTTATTTTTTTGCTATAGACATCCAATTACTCCAGCATCAACTGTTGAAAAAGCTATCTTTTCTCCATTGAATTACTTTTGCACTATTTTCAATAATCAATTGGTCATATTCGTGTGGCCATAGCTGGATTTTCCATTCTGTTCTGTTCATCGGTGTGTCTATCCCTCTACCAGTAACACACAGTCTTGATTACTGTAGCTATATAATAAGTTTTAAAATTGAGTAGGCTCATTTCTCCCATGGCATTCTTCTTTTTAAAAATTAGGTTAGCTATTCTGGTAGTGTTTCCTTTGCAATAATCTTGTCTATAACTAAAATAACAACAACAACAACAAGAGAAACCTTGATGAGATTTGAAAAAAAAATTGTGTTAAACCTGTGTATTAGTGTCTGTGACCACTGTAAGAAATTAACACAATTTTGATGACTTAAGAAAACAGAAATTATTCCCTCCCAGTTCTAAAGGCCAGGAAGCTGAAATCAGAGGATCAAGCAGGTTTGTACTCCCTTTGGAGGTTTTAGGGAAGAATCTTTTCTTAATTCCTTCAGCTTCTGGCACGAGTGACATTTCTTGGCTTGTGGCTGCATTTCCCTCTGCTCTGTCTTCACATTGCCTTCTCCTTTGTGTCTGTGGACTCCTCTGTCTGTGTCTCCATTAAGAACACTTGTCACTGGATTTATGCCCACCCAGATAATCCAGGATGATCTCCTCATGTCAAGATCCTTAAATTAATTACATCTGCAAAGACTCTTTTTCCAAGTAAGGCAACATTCACAGATTCCAGGGATTAAGATGTAAACACATCTTCTGAGGGGCCACACTCAACCCATTACAACCTGGATATCAATTCAGGGAGAATTGAAATCTCAACTATTTTGAGTCTTCCAAGTCAAGATGTTAGGCTCTCCATTTACTTAGATTTTTTTAATTTCCTCTATCGCTTTTAGATTTTATTTCTTTCAGCATTGCACAGTTTTAAGCATACAAGTTGTGCACGTGTTTTCTTAGACTTATACCGAAGTATTTTATTTTCTTAGCCATTATAAATGGTATTATAATTTTGATGTCCATGTGGTTCATTGCTAATACATAGAAATACAATTGGTTTTTGTATATTTAAATTGAATCCTGTGACACTGCTGAACTTACTTGTTAGCTCTAGGAGTGTTTCTGGTAGATTTCTTGGGATTTTCTAGGTAGACAATCACGTCCGGTGAAAATAGGGGCAGTTTATTTCTTCCTTTCCATCTTATATGCCTTTTATTCCTTTTCTTGCCTTTATTTCACTGGCTAGAACTTCTAGCACTATTTGAATAAGAGCTGAGAGAGCAGTTATTCTTGGTTTGTTTCTGATCTTAATGGGAATGCATTTAGCCATTCACCATGAATTGCAGTGTTAGCTGTAGGTGTTCAGTGAATGCTCTTTATTAAGTCGAGAAAGTTCCCCTCTATTCCTTTTTCTGAGAGTTTTTATCATAAACAAGTGTTGAATTTTGTCAAGTGTTTTTTCTACATCAACTGATATAATCACATGATTTTTCTTTTTAGCGTGTTAATATTGTGGGTTATATCAATTTTTGAATGCCTAGCCAGCCTTGCATTCCCTGTACCCTTCCACTTTACTTGTTCCTGGTACATAATTCTTTTCACATATTGCTGAAGTGTACTTGCTAATATTTTTTTTAAAGATTGTGTGTCATATTCATGAAGGATATTGGTATGCAGTGGGGCTTTTGTACTATCTTAGTCTGGTTTTGGGTATCAGAGTAATGTTAAGTTCATAAAATAAACCGGGAAGAGATTTCTCCTTTTCTATTTTCTAGAAGAGATTACATGCAATTGGTGTCAACTCTGCTGTTTGGTAGAATTCTCAGTACAATCATCTGGGCCTAGAGGTTTCTTTTGGGGGAATTTTTAAATTACGAATTCAATTTCCTTAATAGTTATATGGCTACTCATATTATATATTTTATATTAGCCATGTTGTGGTAGATTTTTTTTCAGAATGTGATCTGTTTCTTCTAAGTTATCAAACTTCTGTGTGTAGGGTTGTTTTGCAGCATTCTTTTATTGCCTTCCATTGTCTACAGTGATATCCTTTATTTCACTTTTGATATTGGCAATTTCTGTCTTCTTCTTTATCCAGCCAGCTAAAGTTTTGTCAGTTTTGTTGTTCTTCTCATGGAATCATTTATTTGTTTCATTGATGTTCTAGGTTGTTTTTCTGTTTTTAGTTTCATTGATAGCTGCTCTTCTCTTTATTCGCTCCTTTCTTCTGCTTTCTTTGGACTTACTTTGCTCTTTGCTCTCTAGATTTTTAAGATGTGAGTTTCAATTATTGATTTGAGACTTTTCCACTTTTCTAATATATGTATTTAGCTATATAACTGTCTCTGTCAGCACTGCTTTGGCTGAGTTTTACAAAGTTTAATATATATTCATTTCCATTTGGTTTAATGTATTATTCGATTACATTTTCTTTGAGACAGAGTCTCATTCTGATGCCCAGGCTGGAGTGCAATGGCATGATCTCAGTTCACTACAACATCTGCCTCCCAGGTTCAAGCAATTCTCCCACCTCAGCCTCCCAAGTAGCTGGGACTACAGTCATGCACCACCATGCCTGGCTAATTTTTGTACTTTTAGTGGAGACGAGGTTTTACCATGTTGGCCAGGATGGTTTCAAACTCCTGACCTCAGGTGATCCATCCACGTCAACCTCCCAAAGTGCTGGGATTACAGGCCTGAGCCACCGTGCCTGGCCTATTATTTGATTTCTTGAAACTTCCTCTGACTCATGGGTAATTTAGAAGTATCTTATATAGTTTCTAAGTATTTAGAGTTTCCTATTATCATTCTGTTATTAATTTCTAGATTAAGTCCATTTTGGTCAATGAACACATTGTGTGTAATTTCAATTCTTTTGAATTTATTGAGGTTTGTTTTATGTCCCATGATATGGTATATCTTGGCATATGTTTCATGGATACTTGAAAAGAAATGTATTCCACTGCTGTTGGGTATTCTATATATGTCAATTAGTTTCTACTAGTTGGTGGTGGGTTTGAGTTATTTTATATTGTTATAGACTAAACTGTGTTTTTCCACCCGGATTCATACGTTGAAGCCCTAACCCCCAGTGTGACTTTATTTGGAGACAAGATCTTTAAATGAGGTGACAAGGGTGATCAGTAAGACTGGTGACCTTATAAGAAGAAGACAAGACACCAGGGATATGCATGTACACAAAGGAAAGGCCATATGAGAACATACTGAGAAAGTGAGCCAAGCAGAGAGGCCTCAGCAGAAAAAACCAAACTTCTGACACTTCTATCTTGAACTTCCAGCTTCCACATTATTTTTTAAGAAATAAATTTATGCTGTTTAAGCTATTCTGTCTGTGGCATTTTGTTATGACATCCCTAGCAGACTCATACATATATATCCTTGCTGATTTCTTATACCAATTTGTTACCAATTACCTATTACCAATTTTGAGAAGAGTGTGAACTTTCCAACTACAACTGTGAATTTATCTATTTCTTTTTTTAGTCTGTTTGTTTTTGCTTCACACATTTTGTAACTCTGTATTTTGTACATGTACATTTAGGATTGCTGTGTTCTTGGTACACTGACGGTTTTATCATTTAAAATGTCCCTGTTTGGCTCTGGCAACAGTCTTTGCTCTAAAGTTTATCTGATAGTAATATCACCACTCCTATTTTCTTTCAATTAATGTTGGCATAATATATATTTTTCTATCATTTTCATCTTATCTACATAATTATATTGAAAGTGCATTTCTCATAGATAACATATAGTTGGGTCATGTTTTTAATCCAGTGTTTTAATTGGAATTTTAAGCCATTTATATTTAATGTAATTATTGATAAGTTAGGGCTTAAGTCTACTATTTTTTATTTTTTCTGTTCTTTATTTCTGTTTTCTTTCTCCTACCTTCCTATTGGTTACTTAAACAATTTTTAGAATTCTGTTTTGATTTGTCTATAATGTTTTTACATACAAAGGATATATCTTTTTGTGTAGCTTTCTTAATGGTTTAATCTAGTTATTACCTTATATATACATAACTTATAATAATCTACTCATGTCATCATTTTACCAGTTTCAGTGAAGTGAAATTTATCTCCCTTTACCCACCTCTGTTTATTATATAATTGTCAAATATTTCTTTGCTATTCAGCTGGAATAGAGTTTTCTGTCCTCTAGGCTTCCCCTTTCCACTTTTGAGGCTAGAGAAAACAGGCCTTTCCTGGGCTTTTTTGTCTGCGTACATTGATGTTTCCAGCTTTTCAGCTTATTTAGCTCCAGATATGGAATAGAGGAGGCAAAAGGAAAACTCAAGGAACTTACTACCATGTATTTCCAAGAGTCCCAAGGTTCCTAGCTGGTTTCTCTTTCCCTGTCATGTTTCAGAGTCTTCTTACATATAATGTCAAAGGGCTTTAAATGTACTTAAGGATGGAACTGGGACCAATATGTCTACCCCATTTTTTGGAAGTGGGAGTCCCTGTGGCAGTGTTTTTAAAATGGAAAAATCTAATGTAAAAACCAGATATGTTACTATTCTTGAAAAATTTGGACATGTGGCAACAGTGGGTTTGCATCATGCATTCCAACAATTTGCTTTATCTGAGTAGGAGCTGACCTCTTTAGATGGGATATGTCACAGTGGGAGCCATGATCCTTCATTGCTTTATAACCAACCTGCATCACTCATTTATGTGAGTCCTAGCTCCTGTAGGACTTTGAGTTTGCAACTTCCAATGATGCCTCCCTGGCTAAACATGCCCATTTTTCTCCAGCTACTTTAATTCTCTCTCCTCAATCTTTAAGTTCTGTATCATAAATTTCAAATAATTGATCTAGCAGAGATGATACTATCCTTAGGAGAACATGTATATGTTCGTGTGTGTGTGTGTGTATATGTGTGTCTGTGTGTGTGTCAAGAAGGAAGAAGCTGAACCAGCAAAAATTAAAAAAAAAAAAGAATTTGCACTAAGATTGAACCATGTAGATTTATCCTTTTTAGGGTTCCTTGGGAGTCATGGGAAGGGGAAAAAGCTGGGAACCTTGATTTATTATAAACTTCTGTCAATCATCCCCACCTCAGAGCCTTGGTAATTGCTGTTTCCCTTCTTTGAAGCTCCTTTTTGAGATCACTGCAGGCGCATTGCATTGCACTCAGGTCTCAGATAAAATGCCACTGACTTGGAAATATCTTCCCTAATTACCCTATATAAAATAGACCTCTTCCATCGCCAACACTTTGTATATCTTTATTGCATTTTTCTTTACAGCACTTTAACATTTACATGAAAACACAATACATATTTATTTACTTGTTTATTGCCTATCCCTTTCAGCATGGAGAGATTGTCTGTCTTGTTCACCACTGTATCCTCAGTTCCTGGCACATAATAAGAGCTTACTAAGTATATAATGAATGGATGAATCATGTCCTGAAATATCTTAATCAGAACACTGACAAACTAGGAAGTCTCCAAAATAAAATGATTTAAAAGCTTACAATCATGAAATTGCTAAATAACTGAGGAATCTGGGATCATCAATATTGAAAGGTGAGATGATGGCTCTCTTAAAATATTTAAAAATTTTTATTAGAAGGAGTAAATAAATATGTCCCATGTTTTTCCAAATGGCACCTCTACGGTTAATTTGCAAAGAGGCAAAGTTTCCCCTACCATAAAGACAGACTTTCTAATAAATAGAAATACTTTAATGGTGGAAAAAGTGAGCTCCCAGTCACTGAAGGTGGTTTAGCTAAAACTAGGTGGAGGCTTAATTGCATGGAGTTTAGGAAAAGTACACCTATCAAAAGGTTGAAGTCCTTGCTACAATGAAGTAGGAACTAATTGATTTTTACTTAAGGGTATGTTACAATTGCAACTCAAGAATAGTTGGATTTCTTTAGAAGCCAGAATGGCAAACATTTTCTAATTAATAAAGGTATTTCCCAGTATGGCTCTGAGATTTATATGTTTGAGTGTTTAAGCCTATTTCCTCACAGGTACTATAACTTCAATATGGTTGACTATTAATCAGTGGTGATTGTGATTATAGAACATATCTCAAATCATTAAATATAACACCCTAGTTGTAGCACAACTTTTCTGAAAATTACATCTTTTAAGCAGAATGGCTATTTTATTTTATTTTATTTTATTTTTATAGATGGAGTCTGGCTCTGTCACCCAGGCTGGAGTACAGTGGCACAATCTCGACTCACTGCAAACTCTACCTCCCAGGTTCAAGCAATTCTCCTGCCTCAGTCTCCTGAGTAGCTGGGATTACAGGCACATGCCACCACACCCAGCTAATTTTTGTATTTTAGTAGAGATGGGGTTTCACCATGTTGACCAGACTGGTCTCAAACTCCTGACCTCAAGTGATCCACCCGCCTTGGCCTCCCAAAGTGCTGGGATTACAGGTGAGAGCCACCATGCCTGGCCAGCTTTTTAAAGTATTCAAAATAATTACAAACTGTGTCATATGACATATTTAAAAGAATAATACAGTTTAACAAGATTTAAAGGACTATAAACTCCCAGGTATAACTTAATATGCTCTCACTAACCCTTACGTATAACAACCACTGATTAGTGAAGCTTTCCTATTTTAAGTGATAAACAACAATAAAACTTATACCAAAGATTTGGAGTGCCTAAAGCACACTTAGGCACATAAACACTTCTAGCTCAACCGATAGCACTTCAGAAGTTGTTTCTCTAACATGGTACATGACCAAAGAATCCTGGTCCTAATATATAATATTTACAGTATTAATTATTAATCAGCTGTTCTAATATCCACTGTCACTAAACATGTATCTATATGTGAGAAGCGTTAGGACTCAGGAGGGACCTAGTTTTTACAACCCCATTTTTATGCCTACATGGGATTCAAACTGTCTAACTTCTATTTTTTAAACAAATCAAAAAAGTCAACTCATTTAACACTGAATTAAAGCACAAAACAACAACCAACATTTTTTTAAAAAGAACATGGCAAATATTCTTCTGGCAGCTCAAGTTAGCAGACTCCTTCAGATCCAAGCTAAAAGCTCTTTACTGACAGGTCTTTTTTTCTCACACAGAGGAAATACAGTATATGTGGGTGATGAGTTTTCACTTTCCTTATCAATTTCATCTCAATAGCTGTGCCAGGAATTCAGGAGGGCTCCATCTCCTTTGCAGATGGCACCAGCCATAACCTTTCTGCCTTGCATTTCCATCGCACCACTTTCTCCTCCTTGCACTCCTACACAGCCAGCAGTCCTTCCTTTGCCGTTGGATCACCACATTGAGGAAAGAATAGGCACTATCTATCTTTGTTCCATCCAGGAGACACACGCAACCACATAACACAGGCACTGTCTCCACGAACAGCTGTAGTTTGCAGGTACCATAGAAAAGATACACAACCACATGGCTTTGCCCCTGATTTACAGATTTCCGGTGAGTGTTTACATATTCAAAACCCAGCTGTTTTGCACTAAGCTATCTCCACACAGGCAGAATATCAGCTCAGCCGCTCAAAAAGAGGACATTAAGAATCCAGAAAAAAAAAAGAGTTTCCATGGGCTACTGCTGTAGTGTTTGTTCTTCCTCTTTAGTAAATACTTTAAGGCTAACTGCCTGAGGTTGCCATACTCTAAACAACATCTTCCCCACCTCATCCCTCTTGTTCCCAACCTACCTACAACCACTGTGCCCTCTGACTTTAGACCTCAGAAAAACACACATATCCGCTGTGAAAGGCTCCCTTTTGCTTTTGACTTGGCCTTCTTGATCTCCAATGTTTAATATATTTGAGATACTTCAACTGTTAAAGGTTTAAACAGGACAAGGTTATCTGGGTCTTGAGCCTGCATACCAATTTTAGATACTTCTTTTTCCATAAGTCCAGAGCCATGGTGATGCCATGAATATTTCAGAGCCTTTGGTATGTTAACCCAGAATTTCATTATTCTACCTCAGCTTCATTATTCTACCTAGGCTTCTTGCCCTGCTAGTGACAACTGCCTTCTTCTAATGTCTACTGCGTTCTGATACATTGCCTTCTATTTTTTATGGCATACATATTTTACTTAATTTTATTAAAGAGGAAGAGAAAACTCTTTAATGAAAGAAAAGTTATAAATGAATATTTGAACCCTAATATGTATAACTTTGCATGTTTTCAACATACCTTATCATATCCTTAATTTTTAGATGACCTCAAATCACTCCAATAACATATATAGTACCAATATCTTACAAGTGATGAAGCCAGAAATTAAATCCAGGATGATGTAACTTCCGGGTGCAGTGGCTCATGCTTTTGATCCTAGCACTTTGGGACACCGAGGCGGGTGAATCACTTGAGCTCAGGAGATGGAGACCAGCCTGGCCAAAATGGTGAAATCCCATCTCTACTAAAAATACAAAAAAATTAGACAGGCATGGTGGTGGATGCCTGTAATCCCAGCTACTTGGGAGGCTGAGGCAGGAGAATCGCTTGAACCCAGGAGATGGAGGTTGCAGTGAACTGAGATCACGCCACTGCACTCCAGCCTGGGCAACAAAGCGAGGCACTATCTTGAAAAAAAGAAAAAGAAAAAAGAAACTATGCTTTTCTCTAAGACAAACTCTTTCATATTGTTCTACAATTCTGTAGCGTATAATTATGTCACTGTGTGTACAATACTGATTGTGTACAATACTGACTGACTTTGAAGCCAGAATGTCTACTCATTGTTACCCATGACTATAGACAAGTCATTCACTGTGCCTCTGTGTTCTGTAAAATGGGGATAATACTATACTAGTGCCTGTCTTCTATCAGTGAAGATCAAGCGTGTTAACATAAATTATGGCTTAGAACAATACCTACTACATACTCAGCACTATACAAGAGAGACTGAATAGTTCCCTTGAACCTTTCGTGGACAGGAATTGGAGTGCACTGGCTCTTGGTCCAGTTAGCCACTTCAGCTACAGCAGGGATGAACACCACTCACTCAGACCCTCTGGACTCAATCCCTCATGGGATGGAGCACACCGGCAAGTGGGTGCTGGGGCGAGAGTGAGTGCTTTTGGACTCTGGCCCCACAGCAGCATCTAGGTGTATGAAACTAATGACCTTTTAGCCTTGCTGTCTGTGGACAGCTTAAGTGTTAAACAGCTCAGTGAAGAGTCAGTGTGACAGTCTTTTTGGGTTCCCACACCTGGCGCATCCTGAATTCTCGTCCGGTGTCCAGGAAGAATCAGGTCACATGAACACTCTCAAAGGTGATGAATACAGAGGATTTTATTAAGCAGTGGAAGGGGCTGTCAGCAGAAGGGGAGGTGGAAAAGGGATGGAGTGGGAAGACGGTAATCTTTCCCCCGAAGACCAGCCACGGAAAGCTGGGCTCCTCTCCAAAGTTGCTCTTCTCCTTTCCACATTCAGCCACTTGTCTCTGCCAGCTGAGGTCTAGAGTTTATAGAGGAACAGGATAGGGGCAGGCCAGGCCAAAAAGGAAGCATTTGGGAAGGAAAACAGGGATAACTTCTCATTTAGGGCCACAGTTTCCAGGCTTGAGGGTAGGGCCTTTGCTGGGGATCTGCCCTCTTCTACCTTCTATTTCCCTGCCTCGTGTCCATATCACAAGTATTCGTCATTTTGGTAAATGTTGCTTCCCAGATACATACATGCTACTGAAAATCAAGTTAATCTACTTTTTTGTAGTCACACTGGTATTACACAGGTACTCTGTAGTTTGATGAGTTAATTCTTTTATTGACTAATGCCCTTACCACGCAACGTAGAAACAGCTTCATCCATCAAGACCATTACTGTCAGGCTTACAAAGCATTGTTTCCAAAGTTAACAGTGAAGTTCAGTCTTAGACATGGCATAGCTAAGCAAGTTAGATCAGTGATTCTTACCCTTCCCACTACCTTCCTTTTCTTGTATGTAAAGATCATAGACTTTAAATGTTGTATGGCAATAATAATATAATTGACATTGCTCAAAGTGTTAGAGTGGTATAAAATTGAGACTATTCATCATTCATTCACATGTTCATTTATTCATTCATTCAAGAGACATTTGTAGGCATTATTACGCATACTAGGAAAGACTTAGAGTCTAGAGATGAGTAAAGATAAGTAAAACAAATAATGGCACTACAACATTATATAAGTGCTATCACAAAGGAAATAAAAGTTGAAATAATTCTTTAACTGTTTCAAGGAAAGCATCCTAAAAAAGTAACTGATATTTGAGCAACATCTGGAAGGATGAAGAAACATCCACCAAACAGAGGCCAAAGGACATTCCAAGAGGAAACAGTATGGAGTACTCAAAAGAAAAAAGTGTCTGCGTAAAATTGTGAAATTCTGTGTGGCTGGAGTACGGGCAACATTGGGTAGATTTCAAGAGTTGAGGCCAGAAAGCTAGGTTTGGGGTGCAGATCACTATGTTGGAATGATTGCAGTAAGCATGGACTGGAGACAAGGAAATTCACGAGGAGACCAGGGGAGACAGGATAGTGGCATGATCTCAGCCTTGGCATTGCGACTGGAAAGGAGGGAACGACTAGGACAGATCTTCAGTAAGTAGTATTGGCTGGATTGGTGATAAATGAGCAGTGACAAGGGAAAAAGATGAACCTCAAATACACTCATTTGCCATTCTTGGTAATATATTTAACTTAATCAGACACATGAAGTGAATCTTTTTTTTTTTTAACTAGGCTAATGAGTATATGGAATCTCTCTCCAACTGGTCTTAAAATTTGCCACTTGGGATTATTGAATTTCACCTTTTTCCAGTGTCTTTGGCTTTTGCTTACACATTCCTCTTCTTTGATCCAGTCTCATTACATCATTAATAACACTTAATGAAGCCCCTCAGCAAAGTAAGACCCTCTTCTCTACCAGAAGCTACACCAGCTTATGAACTGACTATATTCAATGCAATCTTGACTTCCCAAACAGAAACAGCTTTGTCTTAGACCTTGGATCAAAGCAGTCTTTCCAATAAGTAACTGTTAAAACACAAATGGATCGTCTAGGGTGGCTAATACACTAACCCATTTAAACAAGTGTCAGAAAAACAGAGGAGGTCAGGAAGATACATTTTAAAGGAACACACAGAATAAGTTTATTAACATGATTAGAAACACCAGAAACTTTCCAAAGCAGCAGATCCAAGAGAGGGTAGGTAAGAGAATGGGATAAGGGAAGGGAAAAAGAGGGGAACAGCAACTAGATACGAGGCACTTGGGAAGAAACAAATCTCCAAAATTAAGAAAAGGGACCATGTCCAAAGAAGTCTAGGATAGCTGGAATTCTGAAAGCTATCGTCACATATATAGTGATAGCATCTTTTTTTTTGCATAAACCTTTATTGGCAACACACTATCACATCTGGTAGTTCCAGCACTTGCACTGGATATGTGATTTAATCTCTCTGAGCCTTATTTTCTCATTTATAAAATGGAGATGAAGACTGATGCTTAAAATCCTTGTGAGGTTCACAGAGTAAACCTTATCAATTTCATTTCACAGGGAGATAAATTTAGATGCCCATATTAAGTGATTAATCCAGAAACCCAAGAACCTACAGAAACAAAGTTGGAGCTATGATTCTCCGATTCTCAGTTCAGAGAGTACGTCCATTCATCTGTGGAGCTGGTTCAGCCCAGAAAACCAGTGAGTAACCTCAGGTAAGGAATAATTTGTAGAATACAGACAAATAGGGTTTACTCGGCAACCTTGCCTCTCAGCTAAATTAGGAGTTCTAGTGGTCAGGATGTGACCTCTCATAACCATATTATAAATCTTTCTTAGGACCCCTTAAAACCTCATAAATCCATTCTTAGTGACTGAAGAATTTACAAGTTTAATATTGTCTAAATCCATAGCATGTGGCCATACCCATGGAATTTTTATACCTCCAATTTTTTTTTTTTTTTTGAGATGGAGTTTCACTCTTGTCATCCAAGCTGGAGTGCAATGATGTGACCTCGGCTCACTGCAACCTCTGCCTTCTGGGTTCAAGCGATTCTCCTGCCTCAGCCTCTCAAGTAGTTGGGATTACTGGTGCCTGCCACCACACCTGGCTACTTTTTGTATTTTTATTAGAGATTGGGTTTTGCCATGTTGGCCAGACTGGTCTTGAACTCCTGACCTCAGGTGATCTGCCCACCTAGGCCTCCCAAAGTGCTGGGATTACAGGTATAAGCCCCCATGCTCAGCCATCTTCAATTTTTTACATCCCATTTTATAAAGCATGTACATGATAGAAACAAAATCCCACCAGGACACCCACATGTAACCCCAGACACCCCTGGCCACAATCTGGTGTTGCACCTGCAAGTAAAATGTATTTCCATGCTCCATACCTCAGTAACTGGAGTTACTTTCTACGTTGTTTTTAAATGCTCTGGAGTTTTTCTCTGTGTAAAACACATTTCACTTTGCATGTTCAATTATAAAATCTTCAAGGAAGCTTAATGGGATAGGGGATAAGGAAGGCCAGCCTAATTTAGTAAAAAGACTAAATAATTGCATTTTAAACAGTAGTTTCCTTACTTTTCCACTGCTAAAACTGCAAAAGCATTAGTAAAATTTTTGAAGTAAGGGCTTCAATGAATAGGTAGGAGCAACTTTCAATTAGCATATGAATTGTTTGTAAGCAATAAGCACTTACCAGGCCTTTTAAAGTCATCCCCCAGACTTTTGTTGAAAACCTACTTAGTGATAGAAATGAAGGAAATATTTGTCTTTAAATTCTTACAATCAGTAACCCATCTTTCTCCCACAGCTTTGTTGACATTATCAATTTGCATTATCCAGACCCTGGAAGCAAGACTTTGAGAAGCAAAAGTAAACTTCAGCTCAGATAGGGGAAATCTAAATAAAATCAGAAGATTCAGAAAAATGCCAAGGAGCTCCCAAGGCACAGTTGCCAGCTTATTCTTTTCTCTCTTTCTCCAAAATGTTGCCTAAAATCCCTCCTCCAAAAAGTCCTTCCCAAAGACAGGTTTGGTTCCAAGGGAACAAAATCCTCTATTTTGTGGTCTCTGTCTCTCTTAGGAGATAATGGCACATACATGAGAAAGACCTCACACACGGGGTCAGCACAGAGTAGGTGACATGCAAATAAATGCTGGCAGGTTGTGAATTTTAAGCATAAAATCAGTATTACCAGAGGATGAGAATAAGGTCACTATCAGACCACTGTTAAGTATTGGGCTGCTTCATGCCTCAAAAGATGAAGATTGATTAATTAACTGATTGATTTTTTAATTTAGCTCACAGTGATTAGTAACTTCCAAGGGACAATGCAGGTTTTCTTGTCATTGTTGTTTGTTTTTTTCCTTTCAGACCTAGTCCCACAGCCCAATGCAAGTTTTAGACAACCACAGACTAAGCAAGAAAAAGCCAGGAAACTATACCTCTGTTTTTTTTTTTTTGAGATATGCATATTTTTATGAGTGCACCTGGTTCCACCAATTGCCCAGAAGCACAGAACCAGCAGAAAAACCCTAGTTAGTATTCAGAGAACAGAAGTTTCCAGCACATTTAAAATAAAGTCGCTGAAATTGTATAATCAGAGAGCATCAGGAATGAGAATCAGAGAGTGGGCAACGAGTCCATTGGATTGGTTATAGAGCTGCCCCTATTGCTAAAGAAAACCTCTTCACTGAATGCCTCTGAAGGGGCAAAAGACAACACTGATTGTCATCCATGAATAGCTGGTGCCGAGATGAGGAGCTCACACTTGAGCCCATGTAGATTAAAGACAGGAAGGAAATACACCAATGATGTGGTTTGGCTGTGTCCATGCCCAAATCTCATCTTTAGTTGTAACTCCCACAATTTCCATATGTTATAGCAGGAACCCAGTGAGAGGTCATTGAATCATGGAGGCGGTTGTTTCCCGTGCTGTCCTCATGACAGTGAATAAGTCTTACAAGATCTGATGGTTTTAAGACTGGGAGTTTCCCTGCACAAGCTCTCTCTCTCTTTGCCCACCACTCTCCATGTAAGATATGACTTGCTCCTCTCTGCCTTCTGCCATGATGGTGAGGCCTCCCCACCTATGTGGAACTGTGAGTTCATTAAACATCTTTTTCTTCCCAGTCTTGGATATGTCTTAATCAGCAGCATGAAAACAAACTAATACAGACAACATAATAAAAGTCATTGTGTCTGAATAATGGGATTATGGGAAATTACTTCTTTTCTTTATGTTTTTCTATAAGTTTTAATATTTTCAGCAGATAGGCACTAATTTTCAATATAAATTTTGTATTAAATGTGCACTTTAAGAAAAAAAAATATTAAATATCAAGCACAATAATGACCTGATAACCAACTGGGTGGCAAAAGGAGAGAAAAAGCTCTCTCAGAGCTACCTCAGTTTGGCAAACCATTAGCCCTGGTAACCTGCATGGGAAATGGCATCATCTTTCTTAATAATTGTTACTATTTATTGGTGGTATTATAATAATTAGCTTTTACTGAGAGCTGAGTCTGTGTTAGGGTACTGTACTAATTACTTTATGTTTAATCTCTTCTCAAAACATCCTTATATGATAAGCACTATCATTATCCCCATTTACAGAGGAAGAAACTAAGGCGTGAGAGGTTAGATAACTGGATAAAAGATCACATGGCAATTAGGTGACTATCAAAACCAGTATATAAAGCCAGATCTGTCTGAGTCCATAGTTTTAAACTACTTGGTTCAAATTAAAGCAACTTTCCCAAACATTCTCTTTTATGTTTTTCTCCACTCTTGGTTGCTTCTCTTTCACTCAGGGTACCCTCTCAAACATAAGCTTCTTGGTAGAAATTTTTATCTGTTTTGTTCACTGCTACATCCCCAGAGCCAAGAAGAGTGTCTGGCATATAATAGGTTCTCAGTGAACATTTGTTGGATCGATCAACAAACCAGTACATCACATTCTCACCACAATATTCTATCCTTGAGTTTTTAACCTCATATGAGCAAATTAGTCTCCACATTTTTTTCATCTTCCACTCTGATCAAGACAGGCAAATTGTTCTCCAAACAGTTTCCTTTACCTACCAGATTTACAGCCAGTCAACATGTCCTAGCTTTCCCTGCAGTTGAGAATGAGCTTATGACTGAGTTCTAGCCAATAGAATATGAGCAGAAGTGATACAGCTACTTCGGATCTGGCCTGCGAAACCTTGTCTTCCATATTCTCTTTTTTCATTTGTCCGCTGGAGGCATGACAGAAACAGTAGATGAAAGAATCCAGGATCTCTGAATGTCTGCCTGGAGTCAAGCCTTACTCTGCTCAGCTGACCTGTACTGGGACAAGATGTGAGCAACAAATAAACCTTTGTTTTATTAAGCCAATAGATCTTGGTGTCATTTATTAAAGCAATTAGTCTTCACTGACTAATGCACACCCATACCAGTTTAAAATTGTTTATGTAGATTATATATATACATATATATATATATATATGACCTACTCAAAAAATTTTTATACAGAACCTGCTCAAATAACATATATATATAAATTTATAAATCATGTACATGGTCTACTGTAACATTACATTAACTATAAAACCTACATCAAAATATAAAATGTAAAAAGAATGAGATGTAGATTAAATTATTGTTATTATTATTTTGAGACAGAGTTTTGCTCTTGTTGCCCAGGCTGGAGTGCAATGGTGGGATCTTGGCTCACCACAACCTCCACCTTCCAGGTTCAAGTGATTCTCCTGCCTCAGCCTCCCAAGTAGCTGGGATTATAGGCATATGCCACCACACGTGGCTCATTTTGAATTTTTAGTAGAGATGGGGTTTCTCCATGTTGGTCAGGCTGGTCTCGAACTCTTGACCTCAGGTGATCCACCTGCCTCAGCCTCCTAAAGTGCTGGGATTATAGGCGTGAGCCATTGTGCCCAGCCTTTTTAAAAATTTTCTTGCTAATCCTGTTGGTTCCATTGTATTACTAGGCAGCATTTCAAGGCTCAGTGGAACTTACAGAAAGGTTCATCATTAACAATAGTGAAAACAAATTTGTATTTCAAATGGTCTTCTTGATATTTGGAGGGGCTGAGTTTGTGTCAGTTCTGAATGTATATTTAGTGTTCTCACTGTGGAATACAGTTGGACAAATAACTCAGATCAGGAGTAGAAATGATAGCTTGGACCGGGTGCAGTGGCTCATGCCTGTAATCCCAGCACTTTGGGAGGCCAAGGTGGGCGGATCACAAGTTCAGGAGATTGAGACCCTCCTGGCCAACATGGTGAAACCCCGTCTCTACTAAAAATACAAAAAAATTAGCTGGGCATGGTGGCACATGCCTGTAGTCCCAGTTACTCAGGAGGCTAAGGCAGAAGAATTGCTGGAACTCAGGAGTCAGAGACTGTAGTGAGCTAAGATGGCGCCACTGTACCATAGCCTGGGCGACAATGTAAGACTCTGTCTCAAAAAAAAAAAAAAAAAAGGAATGATAGCTTGGCCACTTCATTGTTGCTCACAGATAGTACTGGTTTTCTTTTTCACCCACAGTTTCTTTGGGGGAATTTGTATAAGACACCTGTCTATTTTGCGGAGGTTGTTTCATGAAAACTAGATCATTTAACCCACAAATCCATTTACCTAGGCACAACTAAAATGTAATGAGTGCCAGTTCCCTGAAGGCCAATGAACATATAAAAGTACGGACATCAAACATGCCCTCCTTTCAGGATACATACGACACATGTATCCATCTGATATCAGATTATTTTCCACATATAAAAATATGTAAAAATACATTCATCTTAAAATTTTTCTTTTTCATTATAAAATAAGTGGAAGTTTTAGTACCTATGAACCTCACAATGGGCATGCCTTGTTTCTGAGGCCGTTGTTCAGCAGGTGCTCTGGACAGCAAGTTCTATCACTGTTGAAGTTTGAAGTCCATGATCTGCCTTCCAGCTACACATAGAGTAAAATGGCTGATGTCACTCTGCCTAAACTCTCTCCCACTGTAGCCTCCTACCTTACCTATCCCAAGGCCAGAGTTCTCCTTTTTAACATGGGCTAGAAGCCCTAGGCTCTTTTCTCAGTAGCACTGCAAGTTATTAGCCAAGCTTTCTTTGATTTGTTCTAAGGCATATCATGGAAGAAATAAGAGCCTATCTTATGCACTCAAGTACATATACATGCTAAAGATGGTGACTGGCGGGCAGTGTGACTGGTGACAAAGCCCCAGGGCTACGAGTTATGATATCCAAGTGCGACCTGACTCTTTGGTGAGGTCAACATAGTCCCTGTATCTCAGAAAGAATAAAGCGCTATAGGAGAAGAGGCTCCTGAGAGCCCTGGCTTGAGTGGGCTGCATAAGGGCTCCATAGAGGAAATCTTGGCAAGACTTTGAGAAGCGAGGTTCTCAAAAACAATAAGCAGTTTATCTGATGAGCATCTTATCCTCCAGGAAAATCATGAGGGCCCCTTAGGACAACATAGGATAAGAGAAGCCCTAGATGATTTCAGAATTGCATGCCCTTAATCAGGAGCCTTGAGAAGTCAAGTTCATGGTGGATACATGGAAGAGCGAGCCTCCCTAGTCACTCAGAGGACGGAACACACAGCAGACTCTTCAGCCAGATAGCACCGAGTCGTGGGCTGAACAGGAAAGATCTGAGCGGAGCATCGCAGTGAGCTTGGAAGTCAGGGCTGAGTTCAAGTTGAGGTTCTGACACTGACAAGCTGTACGAGTCATTTAATCAACCTGTGTGTGCCTCAGTCTTATCGTAACTAAAGTGGGGATAATAGCTATTTTGTTTCATGTTTATGATAATTTAACGAAACAGCAGCTATACCTGATAGAATCCAGGACTTGTCATGTCATAAGTTCTCAATTAAAAGTTTTCTTCTTCACCACCATTATCGTTCACTCTTTTTGCCCTTGCTTAGCCCATCTTTAAAAGGAAATAAATGAGGCACAGCTATCATTTGCCAAGCACTTAAGACTTGGGCTTGGCAAGCGCTTATCTACATCAGAGGTTAGAAGAGTGCTTCATGGCGGGCCATGCAGAGTGGATGCTCATGCCCTGTAAGACCTTGCCAAGAAGTCACAGATGATGAGTAGTGAAAACAAAGCAACAAACCGGGCCAGGCTGGAGGAGGGGCAGGTAGGCAGCTGGCAGCCTGCAGCAGGAATGACCTTCCTGACTCAAGGATTCCCTAAATGAGGTGGGTGAAGGGCAAAGAGGAAGACAGGAGGCCTGGCAGATTGACAAGAGGATCTTACTTCTTTACTAACAAAGAGGACTCACTGGGTGCAAATCATTAGGACCAATCTAACTTTTATCATGCAATACCTATGGACTCAAGTCATGCCCAAGCAACCTGACTCTCCACACCTTATATTTTGCTGCTCTGCTCTTGAAGAAAAAAGTAAAAGGCTTCCCTCAACAATATTCCCCACTACCACAATCCCTCATGTGAATATAGCATCTTTTCATCATTTTAGAGGGTTTTATAAGCTGTTTACGAAGTCCAAAGTCAAGTGTACAGCTCCTAGGGAGAACAGTGAGCTTTGATCTAGCCGATAGGCATAAGCTGTATCCCTAAAACAATGCCAAATTCTTACAGATTTATTCAATTTTTATAAGAACATGAAAAGAGACAGGATAACTGAATAATTATAGATACATCCCTCTCACCACGACTATACAACTCAAAATTCTATCCTTCTTAATAGATACGAAAAACATCACTGTGAAGAACAGGTTGTGTTTGAAGTGTTCTAATTTACGCCCTTTGGAAAAAGATGATGTAACCCCTCCTTGTTAAAAGGAGAGGCATTAATTATTTAATTAAACGAAGTAGTTGTTGACTTTTTAAAAAGCACTAGGCAAAATTTTCCACAAAGAACAACATTTTAAGATATGTGTATCTCTAGTTCCTGTTCCTGAATTTAAACTCACTGAAAACCTAACCCCAGTTGAAAAAAAGAATGTGTTTCAAAGGGAGGAAGCTGAAAGAAGTTAGGAGCAAGCAGAAAGTATGGTTTCTTCTTATGATTTTCACTTGCCTTTGAAAAGTACCTTGATGTGATCGCTACTATAATATAAATCCTAACAGCTTCACAAGTAAAGGGAGTCATTTTAGGAAGTGGAGGTGAGAGCTGTGCCCAATCCATGAAGGATATTTTCAAAATATGCCACAGATAATACACTATGCCACTTAATGAAGTATTGAAAAGGTTCAAATTATTCCTGACTTCACTACAGTTAATATAAATGTCCCAAGTCAATAAATCTTGGTATTGATTAATCTACACTCTCACCCAATTCAATTTTTTAAGACCCACCAGTTCCCACAGGCAGAAGGAGCAGATGTGACAATAGCTATTTACAAAATCAATATAGCACAAGAGATCTAGAGAAATTAACTACAGGAGAGATGATCCATTAAATCATCTATTTCATCCCCATCTCCCTCTTGGCCCCTCACAGACTATTCTCTTCCAATATATTTGAGCCACTTTATCTAAGCAACTTGTACAGGTCAACAGATATAGGACTTGTTTCTTTTCCCAAGAAACTTAGTCCCATTCCCTCCTTCCCAATATGGAATCCCACGTCTTACTCTACATCAACGACTCTCAACTCTGGTAGCACATTAGAATAATTTAGGAAGCTTTTAATATATACCTGTATCAGGACCCGTGCCCAGAGATTTTTATTTCATTGATCTGGAGTGGGACCTGGATGCTATTGGTCATTTTTTAATAGCCAAGTGATCCTGAAGTGGTTAGTTCAGAAAGGGCTAAAATTCAGTTACAGTTATTCATTCTCCAGCTTTGAATGCTTTCTTGTTGGCCATGTTAAAATTAACTCAACACTACCAGGCTCTGTGTAATATCATAGATGATCATAAATCAGCGAATCCCAGTTGGCTGAGGAGCATCATCTGAGAACCACTGGGGTGAGAAATCATCATTGCTGTTGGGAGGATGACATATACCTCAGTGGACTGGGGCACCTGAGAAAAAAGTAGTTGAGGTTTATGGCTTTAAACTCAGAGGGAAAAGACAACTTTCCCAAATAACCGCATCAGGAGCAATTAACTACATGGAGAGCTGCCAAAAATAGAAACCCATCAGGTTTGGAGTTCCTCTGCTGATCATCTTAACTTTAGCTCTGGATAGAAAGAAAATTTAAATGTAAATATATTTTTAAAGCATACACATACGATCTAAAAACTAACTTTTCTTGAACCCTTACTACATGCAGGCACTGTTCTAAATACCTCACATGTATTAACTCACCCAAATCTAGTGTAACCTTGTGGGGTAAGTGCTATTATTATCCCATTGTGGAGATAAACAAACTAGGCACCCAGAGCTACACAGATAGTAACTGAGAGAGCTAGAATTCCAACTTAGATCCCACGTTTTTAATCGTTAATCTTAACCACCTATCAGTAGTGCATAACTAAGACGTAAAGTGAACACCTTATGTTAGAAACTAAAAGCAAGCACATCAAGTCTTACAAGTGTTAGGGTGAAATTTATTCAGTAAACATACATAAAGCAGTGGTCTTAAACGTTTGCATGCATAAGAATCACCGGAAGATTTTTTAAACAATGACAGGAACTGGGAGGGTGGGGCATGAACTTGCATCTTTAACAAGGTGGAAAAATCATTTGGCACTGTCAGATTCCCTATAGAAGCTCAACATGGGGTGTGAGATAAGGAATTTTGCAATCAGGAGGGAACGAGAAGCCTTGAAGAAAACCCTTTCAGGAAGCTGGGGTATTGGGAGCTAAGCTGCAAAGAGTTAAGGAATGGTTATGAGAACATGAAGCCAGTGAGGGGCAGTTACTCTTCCTAAAAGGTTCTTGGTGAAGGATACAGTACTTTGAGAAAAGTTATTTTTAGGTGGGGGAAATGTGCCAGAAGAAAAGGAGAGATTTAAAATGCAAGAGAGATGAGGGAAATTGACAGAATAAAGTTCTGGAGAAGGCAGGAGGGTGCAGGGCAACCACAGCGAGTCCACCTGCCAACACTTCCACAGAGAGAGAGACCCACCTAGATAGACGGGCTCATGCCAGGCCCTTGGCGCTGTGTCTAGTAATACAAGTGTGTACTTCTAAACCAGTACTTCAGAGCAAGGTTAAAACTATCTCAGAAACAGTTTTTCAAAGTCTCTTGAAAAGAAAAGTAGGTATCGCAGGGTGCAGTATTACCAAGGCATTGTCCACACCCTCCTTGGCACCAGTGCTTTGCTTGATTGACATGTTGCTACTAAGAGGACCATCAGCTGGCAGGAGTGTTTTCTTATATGGGGATGTTAGTCTAATCCAGTAGCTCAACCCTAGCTGCAGAACAGTCTTCATAATGTTCAGGGTTCAGCGCAAAAGGAAAATAGGTAATCCTTTGTTGGAAAATCATTAAGAATTTAAAGAAAGCAATGGCAGAGCATTAAGCCAAGTATGAGGCCCTTCTGAGCATGGGGCCCTCTGTGACTGCACAGTTGCTTACCCACAAAGCCGGCCCTGCCTGGCTGCACATTAGAATCACCTGGAGAGCCTTTAAGAATTCCAATGCCCAGGCCACACCTGAGACCAATTAAAACCAGACTCTCTAGGGGGTGAGAACCATACATCAGAATTTTTTAAAGCTCCCCATTGATTCCAATGTGCAACCAAGGTTGAGAACCACTGCGTACTTGTTACAGAATCTGACTTAATATCAGCTTTGAAAATCATTTTCTTTAAATAAGTTCTATCTGGAAAAAAATATAATGGCCCTACAAAATGGGCTGTAGACCCTCTAACACAGTAATGAATTACATTTCTCCACCTACCTATTCCTATAAAGTGGCTTAAATTATTAGTATAAAAGAAAAGAACGTAAATCTCTTCCTATAATAAATACAGGTATTACCATACAAACCAAAACTAAGAGATGGCTTGAGCAATGGCAACCATGCTAAATTCTTTCAAGGCTCCTTTCTGAATTTTCTTGGCTCTACCAGCTGCATTCTTCTAAGGCCTGGGCACTGGCCCAGAGCTCATCCACCCTTATGAATAATGCATGACACAGGGTCCTTCCAAGCAACAGTGAACTTTGAACAGAATGCTCAGATAAGGCAAGAAAATCTGACCGTCACCAAGCCCAGAGCTTGAGATTTATCCCAAGAGACAGGATCAAATGAGGATGATCATCCAAGCATCATAGCTGGGCAGCAACCAGCTGGATGCATAGCTACCCAAACGTTCTTAGCCACAAATGCTGCCACTAAGATGAACTGACGTAGTAAAGAGAGGAGAAATGAGACTTGCCCCCAGAAACCTTAGACTGAGTATGCACTGGAGAAGTCAATCCCTTTTAAGAGTTCTTGAAGCAAGCAGTTATACCAGCCCTCTCAGAATAGCAGCAAGGACTAAAGTTATTAATTCTGATTCAATCAGCAACAGAGAGACGGGGACTGCTTTGTAGGTAAATTTCATGGTTTAGAATCCTGGTTCCATAACTAGTTGCTGTGTAACCACTCTGGCCTCAGTTTCCCATCAGGAAAATGGAGCTAATAAAGTACCATGGGATTGCTGTGAAGATTAAATGAGATAATCCATGCACGGTGCTTACCACCATGCTTAGTACATGGTAAGCACTCAGTAAATGTTAGCCTAGCTACCATCCTCATTACCGCCACCCCCACAACACTCCCCAGAACACTTTAGACTTGTTTCTCTCTCTCTCTTTTCCCAAAATAAAACCAAGGTTCAAAGAGCTTAAGCAATGGGCTCCAGGACCCACAAACTAGTAAGAGTTGTGCCCAGGACTGGAACTCATGTTTTCTGTCTTGTATTCTCAATCCCCTCATCTCACCTGACTTGAGAACTGAGCAGAGACTCTCCTGCAGCCTTTCTATGGGATGCATGAGATGTAGTGCAACCATATCTTGCTCTAAGTAAAGGTTGAAAAGATGATATAGGATGCTGTCATATCATACACACTCAATCTAAGTTAGCTGTTGTTATTATGATTGCTATTGTTAATATACAATTGATAAACTTCCAGGAAAATTGCATTTAAGATGAACATATCCACCATATCATAGATTCATGTGAAGAGCTGGCTATCTTAATGAATCCAATGTTGAGCCCTTTGGTAAAAAAACAGAATTCTTCCTAGTGAAATGATTAAAATCACGTGGCTTAATTATTTCACATATATATTGAGGCCTTCTGTATTGGCTATGCTTAAAATAAGAGAAGCCATGCTTCCAAGCTGTCATGAGCAAGGGACAGGGTAAAGATATCATTTTACAAAAAAAGTCCAACTTCAGAAACCTACAGCCCCACAGCCAGAGATTCACCAGTAGGGAAACAAAGCTTAAAGAGAAAAAGGACCATGACCTCCAAGTCTTTTTAAGATTCCTTAATATGGTTTGGCTCTGTGTCCCCACCCAAATCTCATCTTGAATTGTAACTCCCACAATTCCCACATGTGGCAAGAATCTGTTGGGAGGTGATTGAATTATGGAGGCAGGTCTTTCCCGAGCTGTTCTCATGATAATAAATGAGTTTCATGAGATCTGAGGGTTTTCTGAAAAATGGGAGTTTGCCTGCACAAGCTCTCTCCTTCTGCCTGCTGCCATCCACGTAAGATGTGACTTGCTCTTCCTTGCCTCCCGCCACGATTGTGAGGCTTCCCCAGCCACGTGGAACCATGAGTTCTCCATTAAATCTCTGTCCTTTGTAAACCATCTGGTCTCAGGTATGTATTTATCAGCAGCATGAAAACTGACCAATACATCACTCTCTTCAAGGGGAATGACAGCCCATCATGCCAAACCCAACTTACCTTCTATTGTCGATTTTCATATTGACACAGCTCTAGGCCCTCGGTGAGGGCCCACAGGCACCCATGTCAGAGTTGTTCCCTTACCATATAGAGAAAACTTCCTGACCAATCAAAAGACATTAAGTCACTGCATTTATTTTTTCATCCAAGTGAGTGTCTCTTCCAGAAAGAAACCTGCCCTATGGCACCAATTTCCCTCTTTTGCTGAGTAGTCCAGAAAAAAAAAAAATAAAAACTTAGAAACAACAATGAATTTGTGACAATTAAACTGGCATATAATGAAAGCCACAAATACATAATTACTATGTCCCACTTTGTACAATACACTCCAGAGTTGCCAAAAACTGCCCACTCTGATAGCAGTTGCCCTCACACAGGCCCTGGGTTCTGCAGCTGCATCTCAATGAGCTGAAGTCAGCTGCCTGGAATGGTTTCCCTGGTAACGGGTTCTGGCTGAGAGGGACATTGATTACCCCGAGGAATGAGTTTCCACTTGGAGGGAGACTGGGTGAATGCAAAAGCAGAGAATTTGAAGGGGGAAGCAGGGGCCAAAGGGGTATGGGAGTCACTAAAGACCTGGGAGGAGTCCCAAGTTTGTCCCTTTCTAGGATCGAGGAAAGTAATATATATTTGGTTCCTTGCGGACATTTGAGGTGAGGCATAAAATTGAAATATCTCATATCTATTCCTGGCTTGCCCATATTCCTCATCAGGAGAATAAGGGCAAGTTGGACTGGTTGTCATGAGGTTTGGATTCTAGTACCATCTCTCTTATTAACTCACTGGGTGACCCAGGATAAATCACATCTAGGTAAAACTCAGAAAGTTGGGATCCATGTAAGATCATCTGAGAAGAGAGAGGGCCAACCCAGCTCATAAAGGCAAAGTGAGTGAGAATTTCTTCTTATCAACTGTCCTTTCCCTTTGCATTCACGTTTATAAAATTCTCCTCTCTCATCAAACATATTCTCCAGAACTAAGTTAAGATTTTTTGCCACCTTTTTCTGAGACTGCCTTTACAGGAAAGTTTAAGGTTGCCCTCAGGCTTAGCCAATTTCTACCACAAATAGAACAAACCTGAATGCTACAATGAATGAAGGAGCTTAATTGTTGCCTGTTGCTGGAAGCAGCTGGAGCTAGCCCCTTTCCTACTAAGGTTATAGATTCTCTGAATGTCTCAACTCTCCTTACCAATCATGCATTAAAGATTGATGAATGAAGTATCCGTAAAATCTCAGAAAAGGAGAAAAGGAAAAGCATTCTAGGTAGAGGGAACAGCATATATAAAGGCTTTGTCGGCAGGGCACGGTAGCTCATGCCTGCAATCCCAGCATTTTGGGAGGCTGGGGTGGGCAGATCACTTGAGGCCAGGATTTCGAGACCAACCTGGCCAACATGGTGAAACCCTATCTCTACTAAAAAATACAAATATTAGCCAGGCGCAGTGGTGCATGGCTGTAACCCTAGCTACGTGGGAGGCTGAGAGGTGGGAAAACCACTTGAACAAGGAAGGTGGAGGTTACAGTGAGCCAAGATTGTGCCACCTCACTCCAGCCTGGGTGATAAAGTGAGACTCCATCTCAGAATAAAAAGGTTCTATGACTGAAAGAAGTGGGTTCATATGAGGCCTGATAAAAAAAATTCACTATAGTTGGAGCCTATGGCATGACCCAGCTTCTGCCTACCTTGTTCTGCCATCTCCCACTGTGCTCCCCAAAGGGAGAGATGGGGGAACCAGATAGGCAGCCTTATGTGGTTTTGTTTTCATCCTACGAGTTTTGGAAGCGTTGGCAGGGGAGAAGGTGGATATAACATGACAAGATTTTGTTTTGAAAACATGAACTTAGTTAAGGACATGAGGAACCCAATTAGGAGTCTATGGTTACGACCCAGGCAAAGAGATAATGTTAGCTTGACGGATAATTTTCAAAAGATGGGGAGGGCTCACACATATGTGGTGGCTGCAGCCTCTTTCTTCTTCCCTTGGTTCTAAGTAGGGTCTCCTGGTTTCTCTGCCTCACCTTGTTCAGTGTCACTCCCTGAGACTTGTGTGCTGACCACTCAGGTCTCAACCTGGAGAGTCGATTCCCTCGGTCCTTCGGTAGCTGCCACCTACTCCGATGTCTTACTCAACTAAAAGCCTGGTCCCTGGAGAGATTTTCTAGTCCTTGTTCCTTCAGAGAGCACATAAACCTCCTTACTGGTTATTGAATTTTTATTTCATAATAGTCACTTGTAATAAACAGAGAATGTTAAGCAAACACACATCTTTCAGATATCGTAAGACACTGGATGCCAAAAAGTGGTGTAAGCTCTTCTAGAAACAGGGAAACCTAGTCCTAGAACACTTCATGTATCCAAAAGTACTCTAATAGCTGAGGGACAATTCTTTTGAAAACTGTCCCAGTGATCATTCAAGATAGTATCTGTCTTAGGACTGAGTACTAAGCATTTAGCTGCATGGGGAGCAGAAAGAGGAAGTGAGACTTCAGCATCTCATCTCTCAAAGACGGATGATTTGATTTCAGTAGACCGGGGGTGACTAGAGGGGAGAGGCTGGGGCAACAGTCTGGGGCAAATGTCTGCTCTGAATTTCACAGGGAAAGGAAGTGTGACAACCACACATTCTTTCACACTTCTCTCATCAAGAGGCAGGGTCTATGTCCTCTGGGTCCTAAGGCTGCTTTGACCAATGGAATACAATGGATGTGATACTGTGCCATTTTCTCTTCCAAACTCCAGATGTCTACAGAGCTTCCTCCTTTTGAAGATACAGAGATAAGTAAGTTATATGATCATTTGTATTTCAAATGGATGCTTCCTATTGCAAACAGATTTTCATTAATATTAGCTTTCCTTTGGGGCAAATCTGTAAGATGGCAACAAAAGAACCTAAAAACACAGTGTGAACAGTCACTTACAAGTAAATATTACTCAGAAATAAAGCCAGAAGACTTTTCAAATAATAGTGCAGGTCAATGAGAAACAAAAGCACTTCATTTTTAAAGATCTGGTTTATGAATGGCCTTTTTAAGGAATGTAATCATAAACTGAAGTTTGCCTTCATAAACTACCCAGTGCACTCTGACTGCCTTTTTCTATGAGAAACCAGAAGCTCAGGACTGTAGGTTTTTTTTCTCTCCTTACGAATTTCAATCTGTATCTCTCCTGAGGCTCATCTCCAAGGATATACAAATTGCCTATTTGCAGGTACAAACATCTCTGGAATTGCTGTCTCTCCCTTAGTCCCAAATGCCTAGACTCCTTTAACCTTTTCAGGCCACTAGACGAAGGGACATACATTTAAAATGTTTGCAGATTTTTGTTTTCTTCAAAATTGTTTTTTCTTATGGTCTAAATGTTTGTGTCCCCCGAAATTCATGTGTTGAAACCTAATCACCAGTGTGACCCCAGCCTTTGTAGGTAGTTAGATCGTGAGGGTAACATCCTCATGAACAGGACTAACATCTTATAAAAGAGGCCCCAGAGAGCTGCCTTGCGCCTTCCACCATGTGAGGACACAGCAAGAAAATGCCATCTATGAACTTTCCAGAAAGCAGGCCCTCACCAGGCACAGAACCTGCTGGTGCTTTGATCTTGAGCTTTCCAACTTCCAGAACTGTGACAAATAAATTTCTGTTGTTTACAAGCCACTCAGTCTATAGTATTTTGTTACAGCAGCCCAAATGGACTAAGATGCTCTAGTCAAAGAGAGCAGCGGTATGAAAAGCAACCTGTGTGGGAACCAGAAACCTGGGGTCTTGTTCTTTCTCCACCTTTACTTAGCATTATAACCCGGACTAGCTACTCAGCCTCTCTCCAATCCAGTTTCCTCATCTATAACAATAAAAATCCATGTTGGACAAGATCATCTGGTATGTCCCTCCAGTCCTAAGAATCTGGAATATTGCACCTTTTTCAGGGAACGTGATCCATCCTTACTCCCTGTTCACAACCTTAAGGAAGAGTCAGAAATTCCCAGCCCAATCCCATCCTCCTTCCAATGGCCCATGCTCTTGGATCACTGCGTTGACAGGAGCAGGTTGCACATGCAAATTAGAGGGGAGCAAAACAACTTCTCTCCCCGAGTTAGAGAAAGATGAAGCCTGACTTCTGTGGCTTTGCTGAGCCTTCCTGATGACAGCAAGCCCCCCAAGGGCCTGCCCAGCTGCCAGCCATGCTCTCTGCTTAGATCTAGGTCTCAGGTGCCACAGAGCCTGCAACCGCTGAGATGTTTTCCCCTTATGTCCTCACTCATACGCAAATCTCTCTTCTTTTATCTCAAGGTGATTTCTGAGATGGTAGAAAAGCCAAGGAGTTGCTTTTTGTGCCCTGATGTCCACACAAAGCCTGTTAACAGTGTGGAAGGTAAATCCCGGCCATGAGGAGCCCAGCCAGGAGACCAGATTTCTTCAACCAGGGGTCATGGTAGGCTCAGACTCAACTGGAGCTATCTAGAGTTACTAAGAGAAGGTCACCAATGGTGCTATATGAGCATGGGGGACAGGGTAAAGTATCGGTTTCTTTCTAGTGTTTACCCAGTGGAAACACATAGACCAAGAGACAGGAAAGAGAAAAGGACATAGAGCGGAGCTGGATACATAATGAAAGAGCACCGTAAGTTAGTGAGCAGGGGATGGATTGTTCAACAAATACTGTGGGGCAATTGGCTTTTAAAGAAGAAAATAAATAATATAATCATATTCGCTACCTCTTGTACCACACACAAATATATATTCTGCTGCACTGAAGGCCTAATGGTCAGAAAAACTTTAAGACTATTAAAAGAAAGTATAAGGCAATGCCTACTATCTTTTTTTTAATTAATTAATTAATTTATTTATTTTGAGACAGCCTCCCTCTGTTGCCCGGGTTGGAGTGCAGTGGTGCGATCTTGGCTCACCCCAACCTCTGCCTCCCGGGTTCAAGCAATTCTCCTGCCTCAGCCTCTCGAGTAGCTGGGACCTACAGGCACCCGCCACCACGCCCGTCTAATTTTTGTATAGCAATGCCTAATACCTTTATGACATTGAAATAGGAGAAGATTTTTTTTTAAATAAAGCATAAAAAATGCAACCTATAAAGGGCCAAATTAATATATTTGCCAACATCAAAATTTTAAGACCTCTCTCTGGCAAAAGATACCAAAAAGTTAAATGATTAAGAGATACACTGGGAAAAGATATTACATAATCCTTTCCAGTGAAAGGTTGGCTATCCAGAATAATAAATATAAAGAATTCCAACAAATCTAGAAAAAATAATGACAAACAAGAGAAAATGAGCAAAGCATATGAAAAGGTAACTCAGAGCAAAGGGAGCCTTAAGACCAATACCCTGATAAAAAGTTGTTCTTTCTGTCTAGTAATCAAAGAAATGCAAAGAAAAATCACTCACATCAGCGTGGCAAAATTTATAAGGCCCATAATAGCAAGCGTTGGCGAAGATGTGGAGAAAGAGAACGTCTACTGTTGGTGGGAATTTAAGTTGGTACAATCACTTAGAAAATCTTTGGCAGTATGTAATAAATTTGAAAATATGTATTCCTGCTGCGCACAGTGGCTCATGCCTGTAATCCCAGCACTTTGGGAGGCCAAGGTGGGTGGATCACGAGGTCAGGAGTTTGAGACCAACCTGACCAATATGGTGAAACCTGTGTCTACTAAAAATACAAAAATTATCCAGGTGCGGTGGCACGTGCCTGTAAACCCAGCTACTCAGGAGGCTGAGGCAGGAGAATCGCCTCAACCTGGGAGGCAGAGGTTGCAGTGAGCTGAGATCATGCCACTGCATTCCAGGATGGGTAATAGAGCGAGACTCCATCTCAAAAGAAACGAAACGAAACGAAAGGAAGGAAAGGAAAAGAAAAGAAAAAGAAAATACGTATTCCTTAAGACTAAAAATTCCATTTCTAGTATATGCCCTGGAAAGTTCCTCATACATATATGCAAAAAAATGTTCACACTAACATAAATGTTTACAAAAGCTAATAACTGTAAACAATCTAAATGTCTGCTACTAGAAGAAAGGAATGTAGTATATTTATTGATAGAACACTATACAGCAGGCAAAAATAGATGCCCTCAAGCTAAACATGTCAACACTATGTAGAACAATTTGCAGAAAACTATAGAAACCATTTCTGTTATGAACACTTAAAAATGAGACTAATGTAGGAAAGTCTGGGCTGCAATGATAAATGCCAACTCTTGGCAAAGGTTGCCTCTGGCAATGGAGTAGTGGATGGAACTAAGTGGAGAAACTTTATTGTAATTTATTTTTATAATAAAAATAGATCTGAAGCACATAAGATACAATGCAAATATTTGTTCATTCTGGGTAATGGGTTTTTAGGGGTTTGTTTTATTCTCCAGATTTTTATATTTTAATCTTTTCAGAAGCAAGGAAAGAAAAGCACATAATGTTCTCACCTTGTATGTGACCCTCACACCCTAAATATGTCTGCATTGTTCCCTCCATCTCACTGCCTGAGCGCAGACTTTCATCCATTCTCATACAGGTGATTAATAATCTCCCTGCCTCCTGTTTCCACCTCTACAGTGTTACCAGGGTGATTTTTCTGAAAACATAAATCTTTTACAAATTGTTGAATGAAATGCAAATCTAACTCTCTTAATATAGACCCTTCACCTTCAGAATAAAATCCTAGTTTCTTTGCATGGTAGACAAAACCTTCCATAATCCAGCCTCTGCTTCCCTCTTTGGCCCTAAATACCAGTCCCTGCCTCTCTTCCACACACAAACCCTGCTCAGGCCACACTCGCTGCCCCCAAAGCCCTAACTCCTACATGCTTTTGTGGGGGAACTCTTCCCTCCTCTTCTCTCTCCCCTTACTATTTGTCCTTCAGCACTGGGGTCAGGAATCTTTCCCCGGTCACCCTAGCCTGCATTCAGGGCTCTTTCTCCAGCCTCCCAAAGAATCTTCTTCTAACAATTTCTTTTTTCTTCTTCTCCTTCTTCTTTTTTAAAAATTTTTAATTTTTTTTTTTTTTTAGATGGAGTTTCGCTCTTCTTGCCCAAGCTGGAGTACAATGGCGTGACCTTGGCTCACTGCAACCTCCGCCTCCCAGGTTCAAGTGATTCTCCTGCCTCAGCCTCCAGAGTAACCGGGATTACAGGCATGCGCCACCATTCCTGGCTAATTTTTTGAATTTTTAGTAGAGACAGAGTTTCACCATGTTGGCCAGGCTGGTCTCAAACTCCTGACATCAGGTGATCCACCCGCCTTAGCCTCCCAAAGTGCTAGGATTACAGGTGTGAGCCACGGTGTAATTGTAATAGTTATCATACCACACTCTAACAGACTTCTCCCCAGGGATATTTGGAGCTTCAAAAGTTGGCAAGAGCCAGGTGTCCCATAGCTCTTTCCCCATGCCATAATTAATGCTCAGTAAATTGTGTTCAATTAATAAATTAAAATATGCATGCATATATGAAACACCCACTGAGCATGCAGTATCACCCTGAGTTGTGTTATTCATTCATTTGACAATGACTAGGAATAATACTGATAACAATGGCTATCCTATATTGAGTGTCTATGAAGCACTTGCTAGTCCTTGAGGAGGAATGCGAAGCAAGGATGGGACGTATCTCTTGTCTTCAAGGAGCTTACAGTCTTGTTAGAGAAATAATACTAAGACATAAAGCAACTGAAAGGCTATAACTAGACCACATGTACTTGAAAGCTAAAATGAGTGACACACAATCCAGATTTCTCCTAAAACATTTAGATAGAGAGCTGCTTTAAAATGAACAAGACATAGGAATTGGGGAAGAAGATAAATGGGGGCTTGGAAAGGAAGAAAGGGCTACAAAATTGCTGACACTCATTTCAAATTTCCCAGCTAATATCCTGATGGGAATAGGCATTGAAGGCTGGAGCAGGCCCAAATCAGGTCAGGTCCCCCATGGATGACTGCCTGTCAAAATGCCCTGTATCCCCAGGATTAATAACTTAGGGAAATAAAGGGGTGACACTGGCTGGCAACTTGGCCCAACAGCCCCAGTCTTGCCCCTGCACCAGGGCTCTGCTGTTCAAATCAATATTCGTTAGCAGGCACCATGAGCTCGTCTCATGCATGTTCTAATTAGACAATGAAGATTATTATAAAACACCTGCAATGTTTGTGATCGTTTAAAATAATGAGAATCAATATTAGCTTCTAAAGGCACCATATGGTAAATGCTCATTCCAGGCATGTGGTCCCTGATAGGCTCTCAATGCTTCAAAGCTGATCATTAACAATTTTTAATTTACAGGAAGTTGTTCTTGGTTAATGAATTGGCTGCCTGTGTGCCCTCTGCACAGTGACCACCTTTATGTTATCGTTTAATTGCAACATGACCTTGGTGCCCACTGGAACACTTGGGGTCTGCCACAAAGGACAGCCTCTGGAGTCAAGCACCTGCAAATATCGTATCCCCACCAGCCACTTCTCAGGTGTCTGATCTCCAAGCCCCTACAGCAGTGGTAAGCTCCAATCACCCACAGAGCTCATGAAAACACAGAGAGGTGGATTTCACACCCAGAGTTTCTAATTCAGCAGGTCTAGGGTGCTGGCCTGAGATTCTGCATTTCCAATAGGTTCCCAAGTGATACAGATGCTGTTGGTCAGGGGACCACACTTTGAGAAGCATTGCCCTAAAGAATGATACCCAGCCTTATACTCCAAGCTAATGCTTTCCTCATCCCCAAGAACCATATGGGGAAAGAGTGAAGATTAAGAAAAAGATGTTAGTTTCTCCCATGCTTCCTGAGCAAACTTACAGGCCACGTCTAGTGAGACAGGCAGTGAACTTCTTATTTCATGTGTTAAGCTGAATGCTGTGTTAGGCATTTCCACATCTTGGAAATTCTTATCACTCTTATCTCCTTGAAAGAGTAAACTAAGGTACAGACTTGTTAATGTCAACTGGCCAACAAATGGAGGGGTCAGATTCAAGTAGGGGAGGCTTTCGTCCCCAAGTGCTATGCTTCTCAACTTAGAATGTGTATAGGAATCTCCTGGGAATCTTGATAACCATAGCTCTGAAAACATAGGTGTAGGCTGAACCAAGAATTAGCATTTCTAAGCTGTTCCCAGGTGATGGTAATAAATAGTCCTGTATCCAGGAAAACACAGAGGACCGGTGTGGTGAAAAACACGAGCCTGGGCTCAACTGACTTCAGATATGTTTTTCCTGGAGTGATTCAGTTAACCTCTCAGAACGTCAGTTTCTTCATCTACAAAATGGGAATACCTACCCCATACGCTTACGAGTTAAATAAGATAATATGTGGAAACTACACAGCACCCTAGTAGCTTCTCACCCCCTTCACAAACCCATCTGAAACAACTCCACTCTTCCTCACTATTTCCCTTCTCTCACTTCCTATTATCCAACCTCTTGAGGCAGGGAGGTTGGGCGATGTTATCTCCATTTCAATGGGTGAGGAAATCACGAGCTCCTGATACACTAAGTACACAGCCAGTCTGCAGCAGCTCTCAAAATACAACCAAGAACCCCTGATTCCAAACTGAATGCTGTTCCCAATGTCGCAGAGACTAAGGCCTCAAGGAGCTCTAGTTTGGTGGTGAAGATGATAAATAATCAGAGAGTTCTGGCACAACAGGGTCAGGTCCTCTGGAGGACACCAGAGCTCTGTGCGAGTCCTCAAGCTGGGATGCATGTCTTGTATTCCACCTTACCTTTTGCTTCTGGAAATGGGAGTATGGGTGGCGGGGGGATGAGTGGGGGGGGTGAAGGGGAAGTGTCAGTGTGGCAACAGCTTAGAAAGTATACATTGTCTTATCTCTACTTAGAGCTATATGCTCATCCAGGGAGTGGCTTGGTAAAACACTCCTTGGGATAACATACAGGACGCATCTTAGCCCCGGGCAATCTGCCCGGAGAAATGTACACTATCAAAAGAAGAAAAACAGATAACACTGAAAATCATAGGTAGGGTTTATAGCAAAGTTGACTCACGAGCAAGTAAATTCACTATGCTCCCTGAGCGCTTTTTCTTCCTCCTTTGATGTTTTAAAATACATAAGACTGTTGTTTTAAATCGTCTCCATAAAACATTGCCTGCTACAGAAGGGGCAATCAGGGATTCTCCCAGCATCCGCATTTGTCGCCAGGATTGTAATTCACGGCAATTCATAAACTTTTCAAAATGCTGCGAACGTAACTTCAGGGGGTTAATAAAACAGTTTTCCACTCCTCTACTTCTTTCCATTGATAACTTATTCAAATTGTAATTGCCCGTAATGTGCACCCTCTATCACATTACTACTCACGCCCCATGCAGTCTCCCACACCATCCATCACCCTTGGCTGTCAGCAAAGTCCTCATTTCTTCCCTGCATGCAAAAACATGACTGCTTCTCTTTCCACATCTACTGGACAAGCCTCTGCCCACGTGCCACCTGCTCCTGCTCCCTCCCACTGCTGTCCTAGCTAGAGAATTTCATTGTCTCCTGCCCACTTGGGGACAGGCATTTGGTCTCAGAGCTGTTCGTGTCTCAACCACATGTCCTGTGGCATGGAGGCACGGTGGGTTAGGTGGTTTGGGCAGAGTCATCTGAGCATGTGCAGACAGTGCAGTAACAGTGCAAGGCTCCCCTGGGTAAGGTGGGGTGTTAGAAGGATCACAGATTGAGAAGTCAGAAGAGCGCATCTCACCCCAGTTGTATTGTGCTGTCTGTGTGAATGTGAGTAAGCCATTTAACTTCTCTTATCCTGTTTCCTCACCCAGAAAACAGGGGCCCTAATAGCTGCTGCCTATTCCACAGGGCCACTGCAACTGTTTCAAGGAGTCAATGAGATTATTTCTGAGGTTGACTTGATTCACAAGGAGCCTGACATTTCCCTCCAATTTTTCTCCAGTGGAAATGGCAAGTGATTGTGTGAGTTACTGAGGCAGACCAGGTGGGGAGGAAGTCATAAGGGTGGGACCTGTCTTTTAGGATCAAATACAAAGGACATTAGAACTAGGCCAATCTTCTGGAGTTGGGAAGATGGCCATCTGATTCCAGTGATGCTAGGATGGGCAAGAACAGCAGTCAAGACTATAGTCAGAGATCAGCCAGAGGTTGTGGGGCCTTCCGGTTGCTGGGGCAATCATGCATCAGAAGATGCCTGCTTTTCCCCACCACTCATGCTTCAGGTCTCAACAGAGCATCAGCAATTTCAGATTCTTATTGCTGAGCCAGCACCCATGTCCTTTCCCTTTCCTGAGATCACCTCTTAGCCTCCCAGGTGTCCCAAAGCCTGGAGTCACAGCCTTTTTTTTTTTTTTTTTTTTTTTGAGACAGAGTCTCACTCTGTCACCAGGCGCTAGGCTGGAGTGCGGTGGCGCGACCTTGGCTCACTGCAACCTCCGCCTCCTGGGTTCAAGCAATTCTCCTGCCTCAGCCTCCCGAGTAGCTGGGACTACAGGCACGTGCCACCACACCCAGCTAATTTTTTTGTATTTTAGTAGAGACGGGGTTTCACCATGTTGGCCAGGATGGTCTTGATCTCTTGACCTCGTGATCCACCCGCCTCGACCTCCCAAAGTGCTGGGATTACAGGAGTGAGCCACCACGCCCGGCCGAGTCACAGCCTTTAATGGCCTTTCCATTTGAACACAACCCAATCTTCTCAGCAGTCCCTGACACATCTGCTCCAGGCCCTTCAGAGCTAAAGTAGGCACAACACTCAGGGCCTGTCCCCAGGGACCTGATGGCACAGAAAAGCAGCATCTTTGCTCCCTCTGGTTCTTTCAAGCCTCAGCTTCCCTCAGTCTTGTCAACATTTTCTGCAACAAGTGGCAGTGGTAGGTTTGCCCAGCAGGTGCCTGAATGTAACCAGGAAAAAAGAGAGGAAATCTCAGAAACTGCCAGGAGACCTCCTTCCCAGATCCCTCATCATCCCAAAATGGGTTCCTCTTTATAACACATGAGGGAAACCGATCAGCTTGCTATATCCATCGAGACTGAGAAGTGGCAATAAAAGAGAGGGAGAGGAGAGAAAGGAAATCTCTCCCTAAGTCCCTAAGCCTCTGCCCCTTTGCCTGAGCTTCTGGGAACACTTAAGGCCCTTGGGAAGAGGCAGGTGTAGGAAAATGCTCTTTTCTGCAGCTGCTACCACTTAACACAAATCATTTATTTTATCTTCTTAGCAAGTGCAAAGTGTATCCAATCCTACCGACTGCTGTTTCAAAAATCTTAAGACTTAGCATTCCCTGGTAGGACTTCCTCCTGAACAAGATTGCCTTCCTTGTGCAATTTACATTAGCAGGGAGTCTGTTATTAGCTTGATATTTTATCTCTGACACTGCGAGAAATATTGCTGCCATAAACCCGGGTGCCCTTAGTAAAAGCTGAACTACTTGGCAAAAGCTAATAAAGCAAGGAACAGCGAAAGCAATTGGCTATGAATACCTAAGCAGCTATAACAGCTGCCACCCCAAGTACAGGCCACAGGCATGTGCACCCACACACATGCACCGGCATGTACACATGCATACACATGCACACACACATTCCCTTCCCTATCCCATTCCCTAGACATGCCACAATTCCCTTTTCTCCTGACTTACCTGACACATTCCCTCCGAACACAATTCTCTACAGTCCAAGGGTCTCACTTGGTTTCTTCCAAAGAACTGGTGGAATTAGGCTTTCTAAACCATCCCAAAGTTGTTAGTGCAGTGGCTCTCACACTTTCAAAGGCCTAGGAAACAACTAGGGAGCTTGCCAAGGATTCAACTTCCCAGCCCCAACCCTCTTCCAAAGAATCTGAGAGTTAAAATGTGGTCTGGGTACCAGCGTTTGTGACGAGCACTCTCAGGAGGTCCAAAAACCCATACTGCAATGAACGCTATATCAGCAGGTACACAGTGAGCAGGATGATCAGCAACGTCCTGTCCACGCACCACCATTCAGAGAAAAGTGGACTTTAGAACAAGGCCAGGAAGACTCAGTGCCCATCTCAGATTTGGTTATCCAAGTGCCTCAAAAGGCCTCAAGCCAAAGCAGCCGCATCAGAGCAGCAGCTCCCCCATCCTGAATGCCGGTGGCAGCCCCGCTTTCTGCGTATGAGCCTCACGTGCAGGAGGAAGGGAGGATGCCTGCTCAGCTATATTAATGAGCATGTGTTGTGAGTCAGTGGACATGCCCAGAGGAATTTTAATACAGTCAGCATCTCTTTCTCTGGCTTTGGCTACCTGTTTAGGAAACTTCATCATGTGAGAGATTCCTAAATACGGTTTGGAGGTAAATACTGCTACTGTACCTGTGGGCCCACATTGGTTGCGAGACTCCAACATGCCCTGCGGTAGGGATGTTGGATGTGGCTCCAATGATAGGTCCTGTCCACCAGTTGCTTAAATTCTGGTGCTGAACCATGAAGAGGACAAACTCATATGCGTATGCATTTTTAACAAGTGCTTTTTTGCCAAGTGATAAAGACAGAAGTAGAGAGGTGGGCTTCATTCTGATGGCCAGCGAGCCTGCTTGGGGAAAAGACATGCTGTGCTTCTCAACCCTGGATATCTAGTGTAATCATCAAGAAATTGAAACATGGCCGGGCGCGGTGGCTCACACCTCTAATCCCAGCACTTTGGGAGGCTGAGGCGGGTGGATCACGAGGTCAAGAGATCGAGACCATCCTGGCCAACATGGTGAAACCCCATCTCTACTAAAAAGAAAAAAAAATTAGCCGGGTGTGGTGGCACGCACCTGTGGTCCCGGCTACTTGGGAGGCTGAGGCGGAAGAATTGCTTGAACCCAGGAGGCGGAGATTCCAGTGAGCGGAGATTGCGCCACTGCACTCCAGCCTGGTGACAGAGCAAGACTCCGTCTCAAAAAAAAAAAAAAGAAATTGAAACATACCAATAGCCACAATAACCAACCACTGTAGACACTGCAACCCAGTGGGATAAGCCAAGGCACAGGTATTTTTGTCGGGTTCCTCAGATGATTCTAATGTGCAGCGAGCATCAAGCATCGCTGCCTAATAGAACTGCCAGGGAGTTTAAAGCCATGTGTTCAACCTTCACTGCAACTGAATCTCCTGAGGAGCTTCACAATATATTGATGCTGGGGTTCCATGCCCAGAGATTCTGATTAGTTGGTTGCGAGACTTTTAAAGTCTCTCCAGGCGATTGCAATGTGCAGCCAAGATGAAGATTGGTGGGCTGGAGGAAGTTTTGTGCTGGCAGCTGCCTGCCCTTTGTCTCTGGTTTTAACCAGAGTGATCTACAGGAAGCGCCCGATTTTTAATTGAGACTGAATTTAAGCCTTAGCTTTGTCGCACACACTTGCAGTGGCAACTCAGGCAAGTCATTGACACTCTGAACCTCAGAGCTTCCTTAAAATTCGATTTCACAGAACGGCTATAAGAATTAAATAAAATCATTTGCAAGTACTCTAAAGATCGTGACCTGCTATATAATTATTACTTATTTGTCTGATTGTTTTACCCTTTCTTAGCCAAAAATAAGTTTCTACAGGACTTATACACCAGCAGGAAGGTAGAATATGAGCTATTTGGGAGAGGTGCCCACAGATGATGTCAACATTGACGCTTTGATGTTGAAACTCATTTTGGTGCCATTTTCTCATTTGACCCTCGTCATAGAACTGTGAGATTATGATGTTCCATATTAGAGAGGAGGACACAAAAGCTCAAAAAGTTTATAGTGTAGTGTTGATGTGAGCATCACCCAAATGGGAGAAGCAAAATTCAACTTGGTTCTGTTGATTTAAGACCTCAGGTTCTTTTCGTTATATTCATGGTTCTCAAACTTGACCATGCAACAGATTGCTGGATCTCACCTCTAGATTTTCTGATTCAGTAGATCTAGGGTGGGGCTCAAGAAATTTGCTTTTCTAACTGTTCCCAGTTGTGGCTAGTCCAGTAGCCAATCTGAGAACCACTGAACTATACCAAACTTTCTCTGATGGTAGAGACTCACCCTGCAGAATGAAACAATTACGACTGTGGCAGAAAGGGGGAGGCAGGGGGACTAGAGAAAGAAATGAACAATCTAAAGTACCATTAACCATCCCATTTTTAAGCATATGATCAAATAGGCTCAGTGAAGTAAAATATCCTATCAAAAACATATAGCCTTTGGGAGGCCGAGGTGGGAGAATCAAAAGGTCAAGAGATCGAGACCATCCTGGCCAACACGGTGAAACCCCATCTCTACTAAAAATACAAAAAATTTGGTCGGGTGTGGTGGCACTTGCCTGTGGTCCCAGCTATTCGGGAGGCTGAGGCGGAAGAATCGCTTGAACCCAGGAGGCGGAGATTGCAGTGAGCCGAGATTGCGCCACTGCACTCCAGCCTGGTGACAGAGCAAGACTCCGTCTCAAAAAAAAAAAAAAAAAAAAAAAAAAAGCCACATAGCAAGTGTGTGTTTCCTATCACATCAGAGATGGGTGGGGACCAGGAAAGGGGTCCAAGAGGCAAGAGAAAATCTAGGAAAGGCTTTGGTGCTGTGGACTCATGAGTAATTAAGAATTCAGGATCTTAGGCATTTGAACACCAACGCATTAGCTATGTGACTGGACAAGCCAACACCACTCTCTAAACCATAAGGTAATTGTCTGTAAAATTGAGAAAATAATAGTACCTAGCTCACAGGTTTGCTGGGAGAACATTTAATCAGATAAGGAATGTGAAACATACAATTTACCTGACATATATGTAAGCACCCAAGAAGTGTTAGTGGTTATTTATAATAACCATTGTTATTACCATCACCATCTCCCCCACTGTCACCCGCAGCAAGCTCGGCACCTAATTACAGAGGGCCACGAAACGTGGCCCTAGCAAGCACTTCCCAACCCTGTGCTTGCGTTGCCTCTAACAATGCCTCCCTAAAACTACAGAACAGAATGGGAGCCATTTTTCAAGTTCAACTAAAATAAAATGGATATTCTTTTGAGACGCTTCTAACCGCCTTTGAGTTCAGTGGAAATACGCTGTGTTGTCACCGAATCATGATTGTGGGAATTGATCATCTGAGAGCTCAGTGACTTCTCCTCCTCTCTCTCTCTATCCTGATTTGCCTGGGACTGTCCTGGTTTTCGCACTGAAAGTCTCACATCTCAGGAAATCCTTCAGGCCCAGGCAAACCAGGACAGTTGATCAAGCAACATCTTGTTCACATACCTAAATACCTTTTAGTAACATGAGTATTCTAGTTATTGACAGTGACAAGCACACCTGAAGTGTGGAGAGCAAGGTAAAAACCAGCTGGCCTAATCTAGGCAAACATATGAGTGAGTTAGAGCCCAGCTTCCCTGTTCTGGGGTCCTCTGTCCCCTCAAGAAGGGATCCTAAATACATTTACTCCAGGATGTAAAGGCTGTTTATCAGCTTAACAGGACTCCTAGTAAGGGGAATTTGCATTTCAATAGAGAACCAAATATTAGTTGAAGATCTGAATAATTATGAGCAGAGAGAAATCTGTGTTTGGCAGTGAGCTATTTAGCACAATCCTTTCCAAACTCCTGAAATCGTAGGCTACTGGTAAAAGGCTTCCCTTCCTCGCACCAGAGATAATCTTTAGAGAAAGAAGCGCATGCGAATCACCTAACTCAGGGTCAGCAAATGATGGCCAGCCACAGGCCAAATTCTGTCCATGATCTACTTTTGGAAATGAAATCTCACTGGAACACAGTCACGCTCATTTGTTTACATATTGTCTGTGGCTGCCTTCCTGACAAAACACCAGCTGAGGAGTTGCAAAAGAGGTTCTCCAGCCCACAAAGCCAAAAATATTTCCTATCTGGGCCTTTACAGACCTGGCTTCTTGTCGCTCAAACCGTATTCCATGGACCACCATGGGCATCACCTGGGAGCTTGTTAGAAAGGCAAAATCTTGGGCCCTACGCCAAACCTTCTAAACCAGAATTTGTACCTTAACCGGATCCCTGGGTGATTCCTGTACACATGAGAGTCTGAAAACCTTGCGCTAGGGGGCTTTTTCAAACTACCTGTGCCTTGGACTACAGATTCTGGGGACCAAATCCCTCCAAAACTCCCACTTACACCCTCTGAGAATCTTGCCCTTGGAGAGCCACTGTTACCAAAGTTGCAAAATGACATACAAACTGTTCAGTTCAGTGTGAATCTCTAATAAACAACAAATACTTTTTTACTACGAGTATATTCCAAACATTTCACCGAATATACTTATAATAAAAAAACTGACTCATTGTTTTTCTGAAATTCACATTTAACTGAGTATCCTGTATTTTTATTTGCTAAAGATTGCAACCCTACCCAAGGGAAAGCTTGCTAATGTGTATTTGACTAAGCAGGTATAAAAGTACTTTACTTTTTATGGCAGTTTGCCTTCAAATGGGGCTGCCAATCACACCACCCATCAGATCAAGAGATATGATCTATTTCTCCTCTCCATGAATGTGGCTGGGCCTTTAGACTTGCTTTGATCAACAGAAGTGGGAGTAAGTGATGCCGTGCCAGTTACAGGCCTAGCCCTGAAGAAGCCTGACAATTTCTATCTTCATTCTTTTAGAACCCAGCCAACGTGCTATCATGAAACCCAGGTCATCTTTCTGGTTTGAGGAACCGCAAGAAGAGGCCCTGGAAGATGAGAAGCCACATGGAGGAGAACCAAGGTGCTCAGCCTCCAGTCAGCACTGAGGCCCCAGATGTGGGAGAGAGATCTTGATGAAACCCGGCTTATCTGCCAGATGAATGCAGCTGCATAAGTGACCCCAGCAATAGACTTGGGGCAAACTTCTGAGTCAACCCACAGAATCATGAAAAATAAATTGTTTCTATAAGCAATCTCTTTGTTATATAGCAATAAATAACTGATATACTTCCCCTGTCCCAAAGTAGACACTTGGCTTCTCTCCAAAGAGTCCCTTCCTATAAGGCAATATCTGGTAAAGGAAACATATATCTTCAGAGATATCCTAACAAGGGCTGGACTGGTCTCTGGGGAAAAGGCAGCCTTCTCTCCTCTACTCACCATCTTGGAGGAGACAATTCTGTTGCCTGCCAAGTTGGTGGCTGGTTTTCTCCGTGTCCCTTTGGGCTTGTAGATGTAAACTATGCCTTTGATGAGCTGATATTTCTAAGGCATGCTTCTCTCCAAGGAACCAGTTCACTCCATCAGATGAGACCTGTTTTCTAAGCCAGGAACATCATTCTTTTCTTCCTTCTTCTCACTCATTCCTGCCTCCATGAGTTTCCGCTGTTGGTAGAATACAACTTGTCTTCCAGTTACCAAAGATTCTGGGTTAAAAGGGAGAGTCTAATATCTCTTTTCCTGTCTCCCTTTGTGTCACTGAGAAGGAGAAGGAGCACTGAAATTCAAACTTAGCTGGGTGTCCTGAGAAGAAGACGTATTTCTTCTTCTCAGTGCTCTCCAATTACGTTTCCCTTCTTTAGGAACTCCCGAAAATCTTACAATCCTCTTTAGGAAAGAGTCCCTGGCGCTAATTTCTGGGGCCAACATGGCTGTAGAAAGATATTTACTTCTATCTGGAATCCTAGCATCCAAGGAACTCATCTTAAGGGGCCACATGTGTGCAGAGGAGGGATCAGCTGGGAGCTCCTGTCTGCCAATGACTTCAAAAAAGCAATCCCTTCTTGACTCATGCAGTTGTATTCCAAAGAAGGTGGCAGTCCTATTTGCCCACCTTACCTCAAAACTATTTTTCTCCTCACACTTACAGCTGGAAGAATCCTATGTCTAAGGAAGGGTGACCCAGGCTGCTGACACCCTCCCAAAACACACCACCAGGTAGTCAAGGCTACACGTGTACCTCCTCTCCAGGGGCCTGGGTCTGCCTGTCACAAAGCTGTAGAGTGACGCAGACACCAAGTTCTAGAGTAACACGGACCTAGATTTATCACCCAGCTGCTTACTAGATTTCAGACTTTGGGCAAGATTCTAAACATTTCTGTGCTTCAGTTTCTTCAACAGTTAAAATGAAAAAAAATAATACCTGCTCCCACATGAAAATATATTCAAAAGACCTGGCAAAGTGCCTCACACGTGGTAAAGATTCAACAAGTAATATTCACCTCTTTCCTTCAACTTCTCCAACTAAGGTGTCACAGGGTTTAGTGGGACCAATAAGACCCTAGGCAAATAGTCTATTTGTCCTTATCTGTCCTTGTCAAGTAAAAAAAGCAACTTATGGCAGGGTGCAGTGGCTCACGGCTGTCATCCTGGTACTTTGGGAGGTCGAGGTGGGCAGATCACTTGAGGTCAGGAGTTCGAGACCAGAATGACCAATATGGAGAAACCCTGTCTCTGCTAAAAATACAAAAGTAGGTGGCATAGTGGCACATGCTTATAATCCTCGCTACTCAGGAGGCTGAGGCAGGAGAATCACCTGAACCCAGGAGGCAGAAGTTGCAGGGAGCACAACCCAAGTTTGCACCATTGCACTCCCGCCTGGGCAACAAGAGCGAAACTCCATCTCAAAAAAAAAAAAAAAAAGAAAAAAGAAAAGAAAATCAATTTGTTTGACCACAGAGGACTACAAACCCAATGAGGCCATAATATTTCCTTTTTGTTGAGAGGTAGTTTGGTCCAATACAAAAAGCCAATAAATCAAAGTTAGGAGCCTAGATCCTAGGCTCAGCCTAATCACGCCACCACCTTGGTCAGGTCACACAACCTCTCAGAAACCGGATTTTCTCATTTCTAAATAAGGGAAATGAAACCACAGTGAAGAGGCCCTTTCAAGTGTTAAAGTGATAAGTCCAAAATTTTTACCTAAAACTTCCAAAGCCTACTTTTCATGGTCCTGGATTCTACTCCCATTTCTTTTTAAATCTAACTTGAGGCAAACTTCTGAGTTAATCCACTGAATCATGAAAAATAAGTTGTTGTTATAAGCCGTCTCTTAAATAACTGATATACTTCCCCTGTCCCAAAGCATCTGAGTGGATCAGCTGTCCCACTTGCACTGGAGTTTATTTTATACACTTTTGGGAACCTAGCTAGTCCGTACCACCCCCTGCCCGCTCTGCCTGTCATTTCCACTCCTGGGCTCTCCATCAGGTGCCTTGGTATGGGACAACTACAGGGCTCATTGATAAGGAAGAGTCCCCATTCCCCCACAAGCAAACATAGGCTCAAGGGGGTGCTAGTTCCTTGGACTAGAAAGGACTTTAAGACTGCTCTGTTCAGTAGGAATTTCTGCAGTGATGGAGATGTTCTACCATTCTGCCCTGTCCATATGAGGCACTGGCCACGTATGGCTATAAGCACGTTGAACTAGTGAGACAGGGGAAGTGAATTTATTTTTATCATTTTAATCATTTGAAATATAGTCACATGTGGCTAATGGCTACCGTGTCAGATGGTGTTACTCTGAGGGAAATGTTACAGGGATGCAGTATCAAAGGCGGCCCTGGTGGAAGTCACAAATATGTCTGTGGATGGCATTTACTCTGCAGGGAATAATTTAGTCTTTGAGGCAGAAAGAGCTGGCTCACTCCTAGTAATAATAACATAAACACCAAAGGGAAGAGAGAAATACACAATACCACAACCCGTTCTCCATCCCGCGGTCCATGCACCCCCAGCCCACCTTCCCACTGACTACTCTGAATTCACCCAGTGCCATGACAGCCTAAGCTGAGTCAGTCATGACCCTCAGGAGCTTAGAATTTGCCTGTTAGTTTGCCCAAGGATGTACTTCATTCATGCCCCAAACATTCCAGATTCATCTATTCATCTCTGGGTCCTCTAAACAAAGGAAGTTTAAAAATCAGTACCCAACCACCTGGGAGAATAATATCAGTACTATACACATGGCCTTCTCAGGCCTTTAGGAATGTGGAAATAATTAGAATTTTTGAGAAAGCTAAATTTCATTTAGACCTGAAGTGCTCAGAGAAAATATCCAGTGCTCTGCCTAACAAACAGGGTTAGACAGCCTTTGAAACCCCAGAGCAAGCGCTATGCACAGGCACACAGCCACCAGTATCTTAAACACTCCCTGTTCCCTCACTGTGATGGAGGTAGGAGGCTGTCCCTAAGCCCAGGTGAGCATCTACTTTATCATCCCCAAAGCTGGTCAGCTGTTTTGCCTTCTTTTCTGTTCCTGCTGTTCCCATTACCTTCCTTTTCTCTCACAACCCCCATTGCCACCTTCACTAATTATCCCTGGTCCCACAATCCAACAAGACCCATAACTAGGATAAGTGAGCAGCTCTTTGCTCCAGAATGATAGAATTTGGATGGTGTAAAAATACGTGGTATCCCTGAGCTCAAGGTGAAAGGCAGGGAGGTCATGTATTTCCCTCTGCACAATCAGGGAAACCACATTTCCCTCTTCCATTTGGCTCTTTGCTCTCCACCTTTATATATGTCCAATACCGTGAAGGCATACCTGATGCCTCCCCCAGTAAGTGCAATTACTGCTAGTTATTATTTCATACCTTAAGACGCCATTGAGGCAGACACCAGGCATGCTCAGACAAAAGTCTGGGCTTAGACTGAATTCTAGAAAATTCTAAAACATTAGAAATTCTAGAACATCAGAGAGGACCTGTGCTATAAATATATACATGATCCAACGATTCCTGAAATTTGCGTTAGGAGCAACAGAGACCCATCGGATTCAATGACCTGGCTTAGAGCCTAGAGGAAAGTCATTGTCTGAGTCCAGTGAATTGCATCACAAAAGGATGCTGCCCCCTAGCCATCTTCTCCAAAACTGTTCTCACAGGAGAGCAGATAAGATGGAACACTGGGGTGGTCATACGTGGATATCGACCCTTTCAACATACTGGGAGCTGAAAAGACACCCCACCCATTGCACCTCTGTTACTAAGAATTATCTCAGATGAGTCACTCAAGCTCTAGAGGTGCTTACTCTCCTCATCTATCAAACAGGGAGCAGAGGATGTCCACTTAAGACCTGCAAAGCATACACTCGCTCAATTTCAGAGACAGGACTCCTTCTTGACCATAAATATAGACCCAGGAGCCTCCTAGAATAGAAGCTCCATGAGAGCAGGGTCTTGACCTTAATGCCCTGTTCATCCTAAATAACTGGAATAGTGCCAGGAACAAAGTAGTGTTGGGTACCCGCTCACTAAATAATAAGTTTATTTGTCTCATTTCTTCCTTCTAAAATACCAGTTCAAACTCAGGCCTGGGAAGGGAAGCCCAGCTTCAAGTCAACTCAGGACCAAGGAAGCATCAGGAAACGCATCTACTGGCAAAGAGATTACTAACACATTAACGATAACCAGACCAATTCCAAGAACCCAGGTCCCTACCTCAATGAAACTCCAAGTCAAACACAGTAATTCTTTATAGTGCAGTCTCTAGAACCACTCATGCCCAAAACTACATAAATGAACTTCCATTTTAAATGCAAATACCTGGGCCCCCCACTCCAAATCTATTGAATCAGACTCTCTGGGGCAGGGCGAGGGGACTCAGGAATCTGAGTTTAACTTAGTTCTCCAGTGATTCTGAGGCGCTCTGGATTTTGAAGACCACAGCTCCAAAGCACATTTTCCTGAGTCTACTTTGTGGAGTTCCTTTTTAAAATGACAAGCTAGAAGGTTTTTTGTGAACCCAAGCAAAACCTTCAGAGTTGGGGTTCTGGTTACCTTAGCGACACTCTCTCTAGACTCACGCTCTTCCCATTAGCCCCACCTGACTGCCTGTGCCTTCCCCAGCAGTTCCCAGATTTACATTTCATGGAGCTGGAGACAGGGCTTTCCATGGAGACAGTGCTTCAGTCTCTGAAGTCATTTTTATCATGACTCAGACACCTCAGTAGACCTCGAAGAACCACAGACAACACTTCCCCTTTATACTCAGCAAACTAAAGGCAGGTGGGAGGCGGAAATTAGGCCACAGCTGCCTTCCTTTCAGCTCCTGGCTATTGGAAACTGCTGAATTAATGCATCTGTTTTATTTTATTCATAATCAAAGCTTTTGAACTAATGACGTACATAATTAATACATTAATTAGACATTAATATCAATCAATCAGTCATTACTGAGCACTCACCAGGTATAAGGCACTAAGAGAGAGGAGAATGAGAGAAAGGGAGCCTGGCAGCTTGGGCAGAGTCCTGGCCCTCAAGGCTTTTTCTCTTATTGAGAAATAAGAGATCAACATATGGAAAGATAACTGATGATTTAAAAGAGCTGACAGAATGCCAGAGGGCTGCAGACAATGGGTGAAACTTGAGGTTTTCCTATAAAAGCCTTAAAAGGGAGAGAAAAAAAGGGGGAAAAATTCAACAGGCTTTTTCCTCCCAAGAGAGCCATTGCCCACCACTTGACATTGTCTAATTTTTTTTTTTTTTTTTTTTTTTTTAGCATCTCAAGTGCAGACTTTAGGAGAATGCTTAATGAAACTCTAAAGGGATTTAGAGGGAAAGAAGTTGAACATTTCAAATCAGGAATTCATAGGGTAAGAGTGGGCTTGAAACTAGGGAAGAGTAACCTTGGGGTGAGAGCCTGGGACCTGCCATCACCCCATTCCTGTTTGCTTCACGGAGAGTGATTCTCTAGTCCAGACTCCTGGGGTTGCTATGAGGATATAATGTTGGCAAAAACGCCCACTGCTCCATCCGACCCTAGTAGGGGCTTCAATAAGTTTTAACAGAATCATTAAAAAGGCATCTTTTCTACAACAGGCAAGCTCTCTGTCCCTCTTATTCAAATAGGGACAAAGAAATAGGACTCCCTAAGTACTACCCAACCCACTGAGAGGTCCAGAATTAACTGTTTCCCTCTCCTCTTCATTCACACTGTGGTATGTAAAATTTTCAAATCTCCCACTTCACTAGTAAGAAGTTTTTAAATACAGTCTCCATAAATGAATGCTTAATTTATAAAATATAACCACATATTAAACACATTAAAAAACAAACACATACACACACGCACAACTTCAGATGAGATCCAAGATAGAGATTCTGACAGGATTGTCTTGTATCTTCCTTGGGGAGGAGCCCTCCAGTCTGGAGATAATGGAACCTATCCAGGTCTAAAGCTCAGATGGGTGGAGAAAGTGGAAGGGACCTATGTCTAGAAGCTTGACCTGAATCCATTCTTAGGGAATATGAGTTCTGACACAAAGACAGGAAACCCCCACAGAAAAAGAAGTGATTCTGGAAAATGCCCTGGCTTTAATCGCCATCTGTATGCTGGTGACCCTCAAATGTATATACTCAGCCTGACCTTCTCCCCTGAACTCCCCTAAGCTCAAACGCAACAACTTTCTCAATATCTCCTCCTGGTTAGCAAACCCAAATCTGGCATCTCAGACTAAGCTAGACTCTTGCCCTTTCCCTCTAAATTGTCTCCTCCCCAAGTCTTCCACATCTTGGTGAAAGCAATACCTTCCTTCCTGCTGCTTAGGACAAACACGTTGGAGTTCTCACTGATCCTTCTCTTCTCACACTCATATCCAATCCAGTAGCAAATCCTGCTGACTCTACCTTCCAAATAAAACCAGAATAGAACCACTCTCACCCTGTCCACTGCAGCCACCCTAGCCCAACACCCACCCCCTCAGTCTCTCACCTGGATTACAGCAGGATCCTCCCAAACGGCCCCTGGCTTCTACCCTAGAACCCTATAGTCTCTCTTCCACATAGCAGCCAGAGGGATCCTATTAAAATACAACAGAGATTCCCTATTCAGAATCCTCTATTGACTCCCCATTCTCTCAGAGTAGAAACCAGAGTCCTCACAGAGGCCGTCAGAGGCCATCCTTATAAAATATGCCCCTCCCCCAACACCTCAAACAGTTCCCACTCTTATTCCTAATCTATACGTCCGTCCCTATGTCATCTTCACTCAAATATCCGAATATCACATCCTCAGTGAGGTCTCTCTAACTGCTTTATAGGAAATTGTTTTCCATCTCTCACCCACATTCCCAATCCCCCTTTCTTGGATCTATTTTGTTTCTACCATAGCACATATCACCTACCAACAGCTATTTATGTATCTAGCTAGTGTATTTATTGTGATTTTTCTTTATGTGTGTCCTTCTCCACCCTACTCCCCATTAGAATATAAAACCCATAAAGGCAGGAATATTTTTGTTTATCTTATTCTCTGACACATCCTCGATTCCTAGCATGGTGTCTGGCACATAGTAGGCACTCAATAAATCTCTGTTGAATTTAGACTTGGAAGTCACAGCACAAATCCTCCACGGTACTGATCTCACAGGCCTCCCTTACTGCATACTTCCCAATAATTCCTTTACCCTACACCTGGCTGGATGACCAGTCTCCCTTAGGCCTGCAGAATTTACCAGAGTCCAAGACCCTGCCAACCTAATGCCTAACAATCCAAGGAGCAATGGTTCTGTCTTAGGTTTGGATGCTTTCCAGCAATAACTAGATTAGCACTTGCAAATTTATCCATGGACCAAATCAAGAAACACAATCTTTGGAAAGGCCCAGCACAGTAAACTCGCTAATGAAGCTATACATGATCTCATTGCACACAGACCACTGGCACAGTAACTGTAAATTATCCTGACCTCTGATTAAAATGGAGATTCCTCCATTTTATAGGCAGGCTGGCCTTACAAGTAGGTAGACAAAGACCACAATGAAGAAAAAGGTCAAATGCTCAGAAAAGCATAAGTGTGATACCAAGATGGGACTGGCCCCAGACAAAACTGTCTCCCATACCAGTAAGCCAGGAACTAGAATTCTACCATCAGAGATTTGTTCAAGTCATAATAACTTTTCAATTTTTCAAAGTCGCCTCTAGAAGCTTATAGTATAGGTAGTACACTTGGGTTAGATGACACTTAAGGCCTTTGTTAGCCAGTTCCATGGAAGGGGCAGTGTGACAGCTCTATGAAAATATGGTACTGGCCAGGTGCAGTGGCTCACGCCCGTAATCCCAACACTTTGGGAGGCTGAGGTGGGTGGATCATGAGGTCAGGAGTTAGAGACCAGCCTGGCCAACATGGTGAAACCCTATCTCTACTAAAAATATAAAAATTAGCCAGGTGTGGTAGGGCACTCCTATAATCCCAGCTGCTAAGGAGGCTGAGGCAAGAGAATTGCAACCCGGGAGGCAGAGGTTGCAGTGAGCTGAGATCATGCCACTGCACCCTGGACTGGGTGACAGAACAAGACTCCATCTCAAAAGAGAGAAGGGGAAGGGGAGGGGGAGGGGAGGGGAGAAGAGAAAAGGTATAAGATAGAGGTGAAAGGCAAACAGGGAAACAATGATGGGGAGGAAGAAAAGAATTGAAGAGAAATAAGGGAAAAGATATTTATCAAGGGTTTGCCTTATGCCAGGTATTCCACTAGCCGCTTTATGTATGCCAATTCATTTACTTTGAAAATGCCATGATGAAGACCTCATTATTACACCCTTTTTAGAAGAGGAAAGTGAGGTTCAGAGAGGTTAAATGACTTGCCCAAAGGCACACAGTTGATAAGGATAGTAAGAACTCTAACCTCAAGTCTACTGAGCTCTGAAGTTCATGGTTTTTTCTCAACATCAACCTCCAGAGAAAGTTAACATTCAGCTGTTTCATGGTTTTCTCTCTAATTGGCCTAGCTGGCCATAAGTAAGTGGTCCTGTTTTAAGGTAGCCTGTAAAACTATATATTGATGAGCAGCAGAGTGAAATTCCAGACCTTGGGACAAAACTATTTTCAGATGGGGTAATCAAGCACTCTTGTTCAGATACATCAAACAATAACAGCTTGCCCTCTGCACGCTCTCCAGTCTTTAGGATGTCATTGTTCTTCAGATGCCTTCAACTCACCAGTCATTTCTCTGGAAGTGAACAGCACTTCCTCCTTGACTCACACATCCTGGAACTCTGAGGCTACCTGTTCCAGGAAGTAGCCTTCAATCACAATTTTCTGGATTATATTAAACTATAATTGGGCCTTTCTGGGAATAAAGCTGTTGCAAACACTTGGTAAACATTCTGCCTTTTTATGTTGCTGAGATTGGAGCAATCCCATGCAGCCACGTTCTTTACCTCCATGATGCTTTGCATCTTGGGATCTTGGAATATTTTCAAACTAGTTTTTTCATCTCATGTCTTCCCTCCATCCCATTTTTCATATTTTACATGCTGATGAGGTAAGACTTTTGTTCTTTTTTTTTTTTTTAACAACAATACTTTTAAAGACAGTGCTGAGTAGCTGAACTGAGAGAAGAGTATGATAGAAAAACAAGGCTAATCATCCCTGGGTCTTTAAAACCCAAATCCAGCCAGGCTTTTCCAAACTTTAGTGAAGGTTTAAGATTTAATCATCCTCATTTCAAGCCTAGAGTATCAGCTCTAAAAGTCAACTCATATATTTTGGTGACCTTTCTCAAACTGGGCTTTGTAAATCCTTATGGTTATTATTTGACATTATAGACTCATGATGAGCAAAATATCCTGCATAAAATATAAGAGCTAGAGCCCTGACCATTTAAAATTTGCATGCTCAAACACAAAGGCAAACAGAATCTGACTCCAATGTTTCAAATATACAAGAACATAAAACGGGGAAAGGTTAGGAAATTTACTGATATCATTTATTTAATAAGGGGCAACAGGTATATACTTACAGTAACAAAAAACTGCTAGTAAATTTGTATATGCTTTCGGTTCATTTGCAAAGATATTATTAACATCCAGATCAACTGCATAAAAGATGTGTATAATTACAAAGATTTTAATTGGTTACTATAAAAACTTTAAGCCTGGATTCTAGATACCAGCCCATTAAAAAGTTGGCTGATCTTAGCCCCCTCTTACAAAGTGGAAAAGATTTGACAAATTCAAAAAACACGAGTATATGGCTACATGGTAATGGCTTTCACCACTACATTATATTTTATTTCAAGCAGATACATTATGTTGTAGAAACAGCATGGATTCAAAAATTTAAAACCTAAGTTTTAGATTAGCTCTGAGAAGAATGTGATATGATGGAGAAAATTTTGTTCCCTACCAGTTGTCTGAGAAAGATTTAAATTTGTCTGAGAAAGGGGTTAAGGTGGAAGAAGAGGTTACCAAGGCCACCTAAATTGGGTAGGCTCCTTCCATGTGAAATGAGAGGAAGAATTTTCTTGGCATCCTGGAGAAAATAAGGACCAGAAAGATAACAGGAAAGAGAATAGGGGTGGGAATGTAGAGTTTACCTCCCAAGGCATATTGTGGGGACTCCTGTCAAGCTTAGCCAAATCTCTTAGCATCAAGGTGGCTGCAGCTAACATCTAGGTCACATTTACCCATTCCTTAAGCTCTCTCAGTTTCCAGAAAATGAAAGGGTGAGGAGATTGGATTATCTCTAACCTTCCTTAAATTCCTAAGATTTTAAAATATTTTCTTTTTAACTGTGTCACTAGTACAGAAACCACTCTACTACATAAAGAAACCAAACTCTGCAATCATTCATCAATATTGGGCCTCCCATTGCATATGGTGGACAGTACACCAAATATTACCCTGGGAGCATCTGCTGTTTTGATGCTCGTAACTACAATAATGACCAATGTACGTGTAGTTGGAGCCAGGTTGATGAAATCTAATCACTATCCGTCTTCCTTCTTGTGAAGCTTCTGTAAGTCTAATTCTCAACAACTCTCAAATTCCAAAATATTATGAGAAAAATGAGCTTCCTATTGAGGCTTCCTTCATTCACCGAATCGACATTTAAAGAGCACACACTCACGGGCTTCGAGATGCTGATCCTAACTTCCCCAAAAAACCTTAAGGACAAGGCCAGGTGAGGTGGCTCACGCCTATAATCTCAGCACTTAGGGAGGCCGAGATGGGCGGATCACCTGAGATCGGGAGTTTGAGACCAGCCTGACCAACACGGAGAAACCCGATCTCTACTAAAAATACAAAATCAGCCAGGTATGGTGGCACATGCCTGAAATCCCAGCTACTCGAGAGGCTGAGGCAGGAGAATCGCTTGAACCCGGGAGGTGGCGGTTGCAGTGAGCCAAGATCGTGCCATTTCACTCCAGCCTGGGCAACAAAAGCGAAACTCTGTCTTAAAAAACAAAACAAGAAAAACCCTCAAGGACAGAGGTAGGTATATCTTCTGCTTGGATACTCATTCCCACTGCATTTTTCTCCCTTCTTTTTGGCCTAATGCACAAAACTGTCAGTAGGATGAGAGGCATTTGGCAGTGACTGCAAGAAACAACTGTGCATTTTATAACAGGCCATTAGCGCAAAGCTCTTAATGAAAATGAAAGCTGTTAATGAAGCCAAAAGGCAGTGGAAGCCTTCATTCTGGAGAGGGCAATTACATAGGAGCAGGAGGGAGAAAAATAAATACAAATCCAAAACAAGGTACTCTGCGATCAAGTATTACACATGATGTAATCATGACAAATCAGCCAATGTATTTCCTACTTTTTTAAAGAGACGTATACAAACATTGAAAACTGTCATTCTTCAGTCTCCCAAGCCTCACCCCTAAGCCCTCCTGTTGCAGGATGATTCAACCTCAAAATTGTGGACCCATTGACACTTTCAAACTAGAAACAGCAAGTGAGATTTTAACTCAGAGAAGGTTTCCCTATAGAGTGCCATAATTTAGAGCAAAGTGAGTCACGAACGTGAACTTTGTAATTACTATATTATTTTTATAACTCCTATGAATCAGAAGCTCTCATTTTAACATGCTGTAGACAAAGGCAAAGATTGCAGGAGAATAGTCCCCTGCCAAATACATTATTTCTGAGTAGGATATTTCCTGTGAAAAGACAAGTCTCTAGAAACTGTGCAGCTTCTGGAATGAACACAAAAAGATCTCTGTTTTTTTCAAAGCTGTGATGGAGACCATGTGGTGGAATCCTGTCCCCACCCCTACCCCAACTGCCTGCTGTATTTCCTCAGCAGCCTAGGTTCAGAGTTGTAAGACAGTACCTTGCCATGTATACATGTCAATCCTCAACTAGATTTTAAGTTCTTTGAAAGTGGGGATATCATCTTATATACAGGTAAGAAATTATGTCATTTCAAAGCCTTTCTTCTTTTCCCAGAGAGATTTACAGACTTCCTTTTGCAGCATTTCCATCCCTAGTTCTTAAGCTGGATTAAAATTACATACCTGGAAAATTCTTAACATCAAGAAGGATTGATGTGGATATTTACGCATCACCTTCATGCTTAGCTCATTAATGTGCCTATGTTGAACACAAATGCTTGTGAAATGAGTGACTAAATAAATGATCAAATTCAGTTGGGTAGTTGTCTTTATGTTTGCATTAGCTTTTTTTATTTCCCAGAGACAAGCTCTTGTTTCATTTTTTAGTTCTATTACATAGAATAATTATGTCGATCAAATTCTGTTGCATCAAAGCTGAATATGATGCTGTGGTTAATGATGATTGATGCAACTCACATCTTCCACCCCAGGGAACATGAATCAAATCTCCTCCCTATTAGTTACCATCTGAGTACTTGAATAGTTGCTGGAAAATCAAAAGCAGCTCACCTTGAGAAATAGCTTTAACTGGAGAGTCACTGTCTATTGAGTGAAGTCAAAAAAGTCTCACGAGAATTTTTTTTCCTAGACTGCCTGGGAACAAGTGGGATTTTAACTCACAGAAGCCTTCCCTGTAGAGAGCCATGATTTAGAGCAAAACGAGTCTTGGAATCCTCCACTCACCCATCCCCTGTGTGGTGGCTTTGTAATGTGTCATCTTGGCTAGGCTGAACTACGTTTCCCAGAATTCTCTTTCTTGAACGTTTCTGCTTCCAGAGGGCCTTATGGGAGACTCTTGGGCAATTTGGAGGATAGAAAAACAGCACTAGCCATTTTGCAGCCCATACACATTGCTGCTGATCTGCTGATTTGCCTCACTGACATGAAGCAGCGGCTGGACCTGTAACTGCTCCACATTCCCCCGGATCTTCCTTTAGCACCTCCAGGGCCTAGGCTGAGTGTATGTTTTCAGTTCTGTGAGGGAAGCTCACACTCCTGTTATCTTTCTTTGTAGCATTTATCACCACCTGATGTAATATGTACTTTTTCTTTTGATGCCTGCCTCCTCCACTAAAATGTAAGCTCCATGAAAGCAGCAGTTTCTTGGCTCACTGCTATATGCCCAGTATCTACAAGAGTGGTGGATAGATAATAGGCACTCCATAAATATTTGCCGAATGAGTGAATAAATGAATCAGTCAGTGAGTCTGCCAAAAAACAACAAAAATCCTTTGTAGTTGAAGAACAGTAAAGTAACGTGTTGAGTTCAAGCCTGGAGTTCGAACTATAAATAATAAGTAGGGTAAATAACTTACTCTTTTTGGTGCAAATGCAGGAGAAATTACTACGAAAAGCTCCTAAGAAGCTAAAGAATAAAAGATCAAATTGCCAGCTACAACCTCAGGAGCTGAGCCAGTATTCACGTTGTTTGCTTCACCTAGGATTCCCTTTCTTCCCAGCGGGCAAAGCCCTACTCATCCTTCCTATCCCCATTCAAATATCACCTTTAGGGTGACAGTGGTTTCTGTGATATTAATTCTTCCCCTGACCCCACCTGATTTTGCCTTGGCTTTGTTGCCTTTGCACTTTAAACATAGTTCTATTATGCCTCACTTTGATATACCATTAATAATAACAATAATAATAGCTAACATGATTGAGTCTTGCACTGAGCACTTTGAATGCATTAGTTCACTTAACAGTGATATTAGTAACATGGACCGTGTGCCAAGTATTCCTCTAAGTACTTAAAATATATAAACTAGTTTAATCCTCACAACCATAATAGGCAGTACTATGATTATGCAGATAAGGAAACTGAGGCACACAGAGGTTTTTGCAACTCACTCAAGGCAACACAGCTAGTAAACAGAATAACTGGATTTGAATTCAGATCCATTCTGTTCACAATTACATACACTGCATGTCTCCTCCACCAGAACAAAGACAGGATGGTAATCATCTTTATGTGTTCCCCACACCTAGAACAGATCATAGCACAGGGTAAGTAGATGCTAAATAAATATTTGCAGAATTAAATGTGTAACTTGAGTGACTTTTGCCTCAACCTCTCTGCTCTGTGAATGCCTTGTCTTACTCTCTACTCCTGGGTGCCCTAGTTAACCTCTCTTTCCCTGCACAAACATGTGCACCACACCACGATGCATACCTTTTGTTTTTATTTTTTTCTTCAATTACTTCCTCTACATTGTCAAGCACATGCATGACTCCCTCACAACCCCTTCAACCTGTCACCTTTCTGGTCCCTGAGGAATCCAAAAGGGAACGTGTTATTTCAGATGGAGCCGTGAAAAACATGACCAACGCCTCATTTCAGCTCATTCTTTCCACAGAGTAGCTTCACATTTACTTATCCTGTGAAATGGTGTCCTTCTCAGACTCATGACTCTCCTCTCAACACGTATTACGGCAGCATGCAGCCAAGAGACTTGAGTGAAAATATTAAGTGGGACTGGGTCAACGTAGAGACGCGGTATGACCACAGAGATCATTCCATAGGTACTCATGTCTCTGGCACCTCCATCACACACACTTCCCCAACTTTGATCAGTCTACTCCCCAAGAAAAATGTTGGGTGGCTTTCTAAGATGACTCCCATGAGCTCAGTAAAACTCCTGCATTCTTGCAGATGTCTTTAGACTTCCACACAACACTACAACAGTCTATCAGTTATCCCATGAGCAGGCTAACCAACCATCCTGGTTTGCTCAGGACTAAGGGGGTTTCTGGGAGGCAGGGCTTTCAGTGCTAAAAGTATACAAGTTTGTCACCCTCTCCAGGATGGCAATTACTGGGTAAAGAATAAGTCTATACAGAGCGAGATGGGCTAGAAGATATGTCTCAAAAATTACAACTTGAATAATACAAAGTTCAACTCATTTTGTATATTTGTATAGATTTGCAAACTTTTCCAGCTAGAAGGGACCTCAGAGATCACCAAGTCAAGCCCCGGATGTTTATACACATGGAAATAGGGGCAGAGAAATGAAACAGCTCATTCAAGGTCACCTATAGCAGAGCTTTGGAAAGAATCCAGATCCCCTGACCCTATGCTTATTTTTACAGTCTATGCTTTTTTTTCAAACTGTTCTCTGGATGTTTCTTCTCCCACTTTAATGAGAAGGTCCACTCCATCAGGTACAGACTGTGTACACAAGGCAATGATGATAATGAGAAAGAAATGATAACAACAGATAACATCTATCAAGCACTATCCTATACGAGGCATAATGTTAGTGTATCACATTTATCTATTCCTCATTAAATTCCCAAAATAAGGACTATTATATTCCCATTTTACAAATTCAGTAGTAGAGGCAGAATGCAAATGAGCACAGCGTGCATGGATTCAACCAATCTGTGACACTGTGAAAGGCTGAGAATGCGAATGTACACAGCATGCATGCATTCAAGCGATCTGTGACACTGTGAAAGGCAGAGTACTTCTGCCTCCGAGACGATCACACTGAAGAGAAAAGAAGGGATAGTCCTACGCAACACCGTGGCTATGAGGACCATCATGGCTCAGGTGCCTTCCCTCTCCCTGAAACAAAATCCCTGTTCACTCTTCACATTCAGTTCAAATTATGGAAGGATAAATCCTTGGACAGCCTTGGACTTTTGTCTTCAGGATGGCAATTACTGGGTAAAGAATAAGTCTATAGAGTGAGATGGGCTAGAAGATATGCCTCAAAAATTCATTATACTTGAGAATGAATGAAAGTAGACTGTCCTAACGCTACTTTTTATATATTGGTAAATTTTTTAATGTTTGCAGGTTGTCCTCAAGGACATTCCCTCCATTCATCCTTGCCTGTACCCTCCCCCATTGTTCCTGCCTGCGTCGGCCTCCTGACCTTGACTGCTGACCTCTTATACTATGCTTCCTTCCACAAGCCATCACCGTGACACCTCCCAATTTAGCATCACATATGAACGTCAGTGCCAGGAACTTAGTTGTTCTTCCAGATCATTAAGTGATGATGGCTAAATTGGGTCTTCTCACCTGACCCCATCACACCCTGAAAGCTAAGGCTATTTGTCATCACAATCTTCACTCCCATCTCCCAGCCAGTTCTCATCCTGAGTGACACGGCTTCCCCCCTGGCCAATTTGAATTAATTTCTCAGGCAAGATTTCAGGCCATTTCTCCTTTAAGTGATTTTACTAAAATCCAGATATATTACATCCACGGCATACTTCTCACCTTCTAGAACTGTGATTTGCTTTTCTATAGTGATCAGAATGTCCTGACATGATTTGTCCTTTTGCTAATGCACTCTCTTTGTTTTTCTCTGTTTAACTGTCTCTGTAAATTTCCCATATTGCTTAATCTCTTAATTTGGTTTTGTTATTTATACTTGAGAATGAATGAAGATAGACTTAAAGGGCAATGGCTGGCCATTAACACGACTTCTTCCTTTTTGAAAACAAAAGCATTCACAGATCACTACATTTTTTCTTCCCACTTTCTGACAGCTTCCTCTGTTAACAGATCATGGCTAGAACACACCTCACTGTGAGCCGCTGCCTTAGCTGTCCTATGCTCCACTGTGTCCCAGTACCCATAGCGATGCCAGGCATGCAGCAGGTACTCAGTGAATGGACCATAGACACTTTGCAATATGCAAAGTCCTTCCACGTCCATTCTCTCACCAGATCCTCATACCCCATGTGGTAAGTGGGTTTATCCCCATAAAACAGATGAAAAGACTGAGGCTCCAAGAGGTTGAAGGCAGCAGAGCACAATGGTTAACAGCTCAGGCCTGGGTTCCAATCCCAGCTCCTGTTTCTCATTAGCTAGTTACCTTGGGCTAGTCTTAACCCCTGGCCCTGTTCTCCTACCTGTAGTAAGAGGATAATAACACATATTGTTATACACCCAGCTCACAGTGATGTTGCAAGGATGAAGTGAGATAATGGCCATGAAGCACTCCATCTCTGGCACTTGGTGTATTCATACTACATTTGAAGAAACTACTCGGGGCTGGCAAGGACAGCTCTAGGACCACATCCCACCTCTCCTGCTAGTCCCAGTGCTCATATTCAAACCCTACAACCTGATATCTAACCATCAGGATCCTGATACTGGGCTCCCACTTGTACCCGTCACAGGTAAGGTTAGGACCTATGCACCTTACCTGTATTCACTAGGCCTAGGGAAGCATTTCCCTGGCATGAGAATATTTGTAGAGATGGGGGTGGCTTACAGGGTCCGACCACAGGCTCCCTCCAGTCTGGTCTCTTCCTGCCTGTCACAACAGACCTTTCCAGCAATCTATTCCCCTGCCACAGTGTGGCTCAGGGAGAATGTCGCTGAGAAATGATGATGCTGTTTATAGTAACACCACTCTCTTCCATTCACTGTGCACTTTACAGTTTACAAACTGCATACATTTGATCTCCCAGCAAACCCGGGGCAGGCCTGGCAGGGTTTAAATTCTCCTTCAACATTGGAGGCTCCAGGTGTGCTGTGCCTTATCCAAGCTATGCAGTCAGAAATGCTGGGTCAGGACTTAAATCCAGGGCTTCTCAATCCACACGCAGGGCTCTCTGATTTTACGCCTCTCTTCATTCTTTCCCAACTCACCTCTTTCTGTTTCACTGTTCCTCCTCTGCCTCTCATCTCAATTTCTGTAGTCCCATACCACGGTACCTCATCCCCCACAAAAATGAAAGTAAAACCTTTATCACGTTCATAGGTTGCTATTTGGGAAGATAGATAAAATTTTAAATTCACTTTAAATCTTCAAGTTCTTTGCCTATGTATTCCCCACCCGAGCACGGTGTTAATCCCTGTGCAACACTAGCTAATCAGATACAGTCAATTGGCCATCCCATAACATCAAGACTTTATTTGTAGAGGCGTTATGGTGGCCATGAGGAGTAGGAAATGAGGTGCCTGGCCTCCTTTCAGACTGGTTGGGGAGACATGAAGGTGGCATACACAGCAGAAAGGGATAGTGCGGGGCAGATAGCTAATGCATGGTGTAGCAAAAAGCAGTGCAGCATTCTAAAGAGCTGAGGTGGCCAGGCAAAGTGTCACAGAGGGTGTGAGGCTTAAATTAGACTTCAAGATATGGCTAGACATAGGAGAAATGTCCATAATAAATGAGGAAGTATGAGCAAAGACTGCACCTGGGATACTGATGCACCATGGATTAGCAAGGTGGGGTTCTAGCAAAGGTTTCAGCAAGTGGGATAGGAGCTGAGGTTAGCCAAACCATGGAGTACTGAACGCCAGGCTAAGGAGCTTGGACTTTATCTTCTAGGGAATGGGGGCAGCCATCAAAAGTCTTTTCACTGGGAGAGTGACACATGGAGCACAGAGTTTAGGAAGGCTTTATTTGTCTGAAGTCCCACAGAAGATGGTAATATCAAGGGAAGTAACATGACAGAGACAATCAGAAAACAAAGAGACATCGAATAAGGCTACAACATTTTGCAATACTGCTATTGGAGGGCTTGGGCTCCAGAGCGCATTTTCATGGAGTAGCAAGAGCAAAGCAAAGGAACTGGACTCTGTTCCAACAGAACTAGAGTCCAGGAGGAATGATCACTCCCTTCTGAATAGCCAGAGAGTGCGACCTCCTTGCTCAGCTTCCCTAGTACACTTTGCCCCTTTTCCTAACATCCGTGACTTTCCCAATTACTCATTTGACAGCCATCTTCCCCAAAGGATTGTAAACATTCAAAAGGCAAGGGCTTGCCTTGTTTCATTCATGCTATTCCCCTGCCCCTAATAACCCATAGAGGCTCAACAAAAATTTTTGGCTTGGATTAGAGTAAAATTTAAGAGCTGATTAAAAGAGGGCTGGTATGCAGATTGAGGGTAGTGTGGTAGAAAAAAGTAAGAACTGTGGAAGGAATGAGAGTATGATCCTAGTTTTATTGAAGGTGGTGCTCAGTCCAAATAGGGAGTGTGTATCAGAAGCCCCTGCTCTATATGCTTTCAGAGCCCTTCCTCATCTGCACTCAGGTACCATTTGGAAGGTAACTTCTGGTTATCACAGAACACGGTCTCCAAATCTCTGACACCCAGCACACAATAGACACTCAAGCAATGGATCTGGAAGTTGGGAACCAGCAATGGTTTGAAGCCCATGAGACCCTGGAGGCACAAAGCATTTTCAAACACATACCTCTGTTGACTCAGTGTAGGGACCTTGAAACTTCAAAAATGTAAAGGGAAGAAGTCCGCCCAGTGCTTCCTTCTCTCTGCCATGGAACCAAGAACCCCACCTTGATGACTGAAGACAGAAATGTACACAGCACCAGTTGTTTTCAACAGCCATTTCAGAAATGCTTTAGCAAGAACAAACAAGCCAACAGAGAGCCTTGCGGGAACCTTTAAAAAACAACAATGACAACTCATTGTGCCCTCTAAAGAGCAGAGAAGAGGAAAGGAAAGAGAGGGTAGACACATACAAGAGTATACACATACAAATATTTATGAATCCAGAAAAAAACAGAACTAGGACAGGGGACTGTAAAAGGACAAATCACTGTTCTTTAAGAAGGTGGGTTTTGTTGTGTCTTTACCAGTGACTGTAACCCCTGGACCCATTTATTTCTTCCTCCCTGGCCTTGGGCAAGTTGCTAAATGTTTTTATTGGATACGCCACCTTGGGGTGGATGGAAAGTAGAAGCGTGGACAGTGGAAGGAGCTTGAGATGGGGTTATGAGTAGCATCCTGGACTTAAATCCCAGCAAGGGTAATTTAGGGCTGGGTGATCTTAGGTGAGATGTTGAATCTCTTTAAACCTTGATTTCCTCATCAGTGAAATGGGAACATAAGCAGCTCTCTCACTGGATAAATATGCAGATTAAACGAGCTGATACACATTCCTCGAGCACAACACACAGGAAAGCCCCACGCGGCCCCCAACTCCCAGTTGGCTGCCAGCGTGAGGCGCTCCTCCCCTGCTTCTAGGTCTCCCATTGGCTCTACTGGGAAATAATGGTATTAAAAGAAATCACAGACACAAGCACTTTCGATTCCTCTGACTATATGCTAGGTAAACATTCACATCCTTCTGAACAACAAGGTAAAGGGTCTTATTTGGATTATTCGCAAGTCAATTTCATCAAAGCCGAGGTGTCTGGCCAGGAGCAGATAAGGTCAGATCTCACACAGACGACCTCAAGCCCAACCCAGAGGCTCCTGTTCAAATGAGATTAATGCCCACTCCACGCTTCCAAGACCCCAGTGATGAAATAAATAATTCATTTCCTTCCGTGTTTCTCCTCTCGCTGCCTAAATACAGATTTAGGTTTTAAACGCTTCCATTTGTAACTAAAATAACAACGAAAATCCCAGTGAAGGACCCCCTCCTCCCAAGTGATGCGTGTTCTCTCTGACTCTCCTGTTACTGGATTAGTCCCTGGGGAAGCCAAAGACACACATTTTAACCTTTCTCAGAGCAGACTGAATAACTGGCTCTACTTACAGCTGTTGATGCAGCATCCCTGAAGACACCAGGTAAACATTTCAACCCAGGCCACCGCCAGCTGGAAACCAGAGCCATCAGCCAATATAGACACTGGCAACCAGTTGTGAAATTTGAGCCTCCTCATTCACTTCTGTTCCTCCAGCAGCAGCCCCAAGCTTTTTTCCTCCTTCCTCGAGTCCCAATAAAACAAAGGAGTCCACCAGAGAGTTAACTATCTTCTTTGTTAGACAGTCAGATTATATTTCTTAAGCATTTTCTCCTTTGTTTTCGTTTAGATCTGATTCTTCCCAGGGGATTATACAGACGGGAAACAGGGTGAGTGAGATCAAATAAGGCTGAACACAACACAGGGATGGTGACATCAACACTGCATGTGTGGAGTGAAGTGAAGTGAGATTATACACAGAAGACACCCCATGTCCAGGGCTGCAGCCTCAGTGCCAGCTCCAGGTTACTGAGAACGTATATTCTCTTTACTGTAGGGGGTCACCCAAGCCCATAGCAACCACCAGTGTGTAAGGGAAGCCCTGGTAAATTTGGGCAAGGGAGTGGGACTTGGGGCTCATGGGTCACATGAATTTCCTACCTGTTGATAATTACAAGCAGCTTACAATGGGCAGTCTGTGAATCATGTAGACCCCCGGAAATGTGTCCTCATGATGATTTCTTACAGAAACAGGACTTTTTAGGAGCATAGAGAGGAGTCTGGTAGGAACAGAATGATCAGCTCCTCCCCATGTTTCTCTCCTTGTGGGAATGACATAGCACATGTGCACTTGTCATAAATGCCATGACTTCAATGTTTCCCAGGCTCCTGGGAGATGAAGCCAATGTCATCATGCTCCATACAGACATGGAGACAGAGGCAAAGACTGACACCCCACTTCCATTATCCAAGGAGGATGAGAAGGCTTGAGTTTCAGCAGGCGCTTGCATGGTTGCCTAAATACAACAACTAATTCCTAAGAATCTGAGTCTCAGCTGTCCCATCTACTTCCAAGGGATGCCTTTGGATCTTTGCATTCTGAGTTATTGGAAAGAAGCAGATGCCCTCACTTGCAAGATCATTCAAAATGATAGCCTCAAAGACTTGCCCCTCCAAAGTATGGTCCACATACCAGCAGCATCACGGACATCCCTTGGGAGCTTGTTAGAAACTCAGAATCTCAGGCTCCACCTCAATCCCCCCCATGCAGAACTTGCATATAACAAGATGTCCAGACGATTCGTGTGCACATAAGACTGTGAGAAGCACTGGCCCAGAAGGCAGTATGGGAAGGTCAAATGCAACCTTGGTGCTAAGAGGCAGCAGCCCTTTGAAGAAGGATCTTTGCTCTCATGGTGTTTGGTTTGAAGAACCTGATAACCACATCCTTCCAGTTATTGCACCCTAGGGAACTCATTTGTTCTACCTACCACACTGGCTGCTCCTTGTTACACTGGGGGCTAAGGCAGGTAATAAGAACAGGGACCACAGGTCAAGGTAGAACTCACACCAGCAGTGACACTGGGGGAACTGCGGTGGCGGGGCGGGGGGAATGCTGCTGCCTCAAAAGCCTTGATGAAATGTGTAGTTAGAAATTAGGTCAGTGTGCTAAGGAACAGCAGCTGATTAAGCAGCAGCTAAAAAGAAAGACTCTGTGAATGAGGTGAGGCATTTGAGAAACAGATATTTACTGAGAGCCACTCTGTTAAAAACACACTTGAGACTAGAGGGCTGCCTCACTCAGCTATCCATCAATAGCAATCCGTGTCAGGTAACCTAAGTGGAGGTCTGAGATCAAGGCAGAAGGAACAGATGCCATCAGAGCAGTTTCCACTTATGAAAGTTGGGGCTGGCATTCACTCCATTCCCATAGACGTTTCCTTGCCTCTTTTCACATCAATGAACTAAGATCTTAAGATGCTGGGTCCCTGAATCAACAGATGCTAGAATACCAATGGCCTTCCTCTTTTACCTCTCTGCTTCCAAGTGGAACCTGTGCTGGTACACAAGCTCCCTCTTTGACATCTCCTCCTCATGGAAGTAGGGCGATACAATAGCCAGATAGTGAGGATGAGAAATATATACCCCAAATTTTCTGATTCTTTATTAAGAACCTAGTTGGGTTTGGTGTCATAAGTTTACAATTCTATCCAGGTGGAATTTGCTGGCATTTGCAACTAAATATCCATTTCCCTATTCCCAAAATTTGGAGTCAAATATCAAGCCTCCCCCTAAATCCAATATGCTACAGGAGGAAAACCAACTCTTTAGTCCATTTTCAATTATACTCAGGATAGATGTATCATGGTAGGTGAAATTGTAAACTTGTTATTGTCTTTATTTAGAGATTACGTGTCGTTTAAGGAGACATGGATGAGTGTCGAGTTGACGAGGGGTGGACTTGCGACGTGTCATTTTATGTGTGAACTGAGCCCTGGTATTCTGGTTAAACATTATTCTGGGTGTGTCTGGGGAGGTGTTTTTAAATGAGATTCGCATTAGAATCAGTGAACTGAGTGAAGCAAACTGCCCTTCCTAGTGTAGGTGAGCATTATCCCATCCAGCGGTCCTCAACCTTTTTGGCACTGGCAACCAGTTTCATGGAAGATACTTTTTCCACAGATGGAGGGGCAGGGGGAAGGGAGAAGAGGGAGGAAATAATAGTTTTAGGATGAAATTGTTCCATCTCAGATCATCAAGCATTTGTCAGATTCTTATAAGGTAAACACAACCTAGATCCCTTGCATGCACTGTTCACAGTAGGGTTTGTGCTCCTACGACAATCTAATGATGCCGCTGATCTGATGGGAGGTGGAATTCAGGAGGGTAATGCTCACTAGCCCGTGGCTCACCTCCTGCTATGTGGCCTGGTTCCTAACAGGCCATGAACCACTACTGGTCCACAGCCTGGGGGTTGGAGATTCCTGATCTAATCCACTGAGGACGTGGCTATCACAAAAAAGTTATGGAAAGGGAAATATGCTTTCTCTGCCTTATTGCTTACACTGGGACATCAGTCTTCTCCTGCCCTCAGACTGGAATTGACACCAGCAGTTCTCAGGCTTTAGAGCTCACCCTGAAACACTGAAACACCACTGGCTTTTCCTCCAGCTTGCAGACGGCAGATCACAGGACGTCTCAGCTTCCGTAATAACAAGCCAGTTCCTCATTACAATCGTCACGTCCATATATAGCTCCTCTTGGTTTTGTTTCCCGGGAGAACCCTGACTAATACAGCCAAAGAAGAGCGTTACTCTCCCTCACTTACAAGAACCAAAAAGCAAATCATCCTGGGAATAGCCATCAGCCATCTTAAAATCACAAGGGCGAGAGCTGCCAAAAATGAAGCCAACACCAAGAAAGTCAAGCCAAAAAATGAGGAAGACAGACACTAGGTCTTGGTCATATCATTTGAGTTACTGGGGTTTTTAGAAATTGAGCCCATAAATTTTCTTTGTTGTTTAAGGCAGTTGAGTTGAAAGTTCTATTCTTTGAAGCTGAAAGCATTCTAACTGACATATCAGGTAGATAAATCATTCTCTGCTGGGAGGAAAGAGAATGGCTCACCAAAATTCCCTTGGCCTGGGCATATATATTAGGCCCTCCCAGCTCCCTTCTTCTCCAAAAATAAATTGTCAGACCAAAGGAAAAACAAACAAATAAAAAACATCTTTCAGATAAAAGGCAGGTGAAGCAAGTTGAGAAAAGTGGCTTCCCCTGCCTTCCTGCATCCCCAGCTCCCTGAAACAATAATCCCAAACCATCTTATTACAGGTTTTTAATTCGTCTTCCTTTACTCCTTCTAGGGATTTAAATATCAGAAGCAAATTGTCCATCCTACCCCCACAGCTGTCTGCCGCCCCCCATCCCCCCAGTCAAGTCTCCACTCCCTCCTGTCACCATATTTAAAGTGGGGGTGGGGAGCCTTTATTCTAAACCCAGTGCAATTCTCTCAGCTCTTTCCTAATCCCTCCACCTGTGAGATAATTGCTGGCATTTAGGGAAAAAAAAACTCAATAGTAATCACAGACTTGCTCACAAAGACACAAAAAGAGGCAGATAAAATAGGAGAAAGAAAAAAAATCACAAGCCCAGAATTATCCACACTCTGACATCCATTCCAAGAGTACAATGGGCCAACCTCTCGCTACAAGAGAAAAAAGCACAGCTTTACAGGAAGGGGCTTCATTTCAAAATATCATGGATGTAATTGTTCCTATGCATACAAGAGAGTAAAATACATCTACAAACTAAAATGAGTCGCCATCAGTTAACTGCTTACCAGTCTGTCACAAAAAAATAAGCAGGCCTATCAAGCATGTACCCCTACCTATTGTCTTAATGCAACAAGAAAATTACCTTAATCAAGAGTGTCCCTTTTTAGATGATAAAGAGGAAAAAAAACGCTGAGATATTTTTATCTGGTGATCAGAATAAAACAAAAACTTATTGAATCAGGCATCTGGCCCCGCGCCATCAACTCAGGCTAAGATCCCAATCACTTTCGGGTGTTGGATGCAAGATAGAGGTTACATCCCTTAAAACAAAAACTACGACAAAATTCTGTGTATAACAAATAGGTTTGCTATATACAAATGCAACTTGTTTTAAATATTTAAAATACAATGAAATACTTTTAGTAAAGTTGCATACACTTCCCTTTAGGTTCATTTTATTCCTTGGGAATTGTAGGTTTGGGATAAATCCGAAGGAATAAAACGAACCAAAATTTACCTGATCATAGAATGATTTAGACCTACAGGTCCTACAGTTCTGAGGCAGGCACTAAAGTCTATAGTTTCACAAGTTCCCTGGGTGATTCTTATGAATTTGACAAACACTAATGTAACTCTGAAGGGTTTTGTTTAATATGAAATATACATACAGGCTGGGTGTGGTGGCTCACGCCTTTAATCCCAGCACGTTGGGAGGCCGAGGTGGGCAGATCAACTGAGGTCAGCATGAGACTAGCCTGGCCAACATGGTTCTACTAAAAATACAAAAATTAGCCAGGTGTGGTGGTGGGCGCCTGTAATCCCAGCCGTTTGGGAAGCTGAGGCAGAAGAATCACTTGAATCTGAGAGGTGAAAGTTGCGGTGAGCAGAGATCATGGCACTATACTCCAGCCCAGTTGACAGAGCAAGACTCCGTCTTTTTCTTTGTTTTTCAAAAAGAAAAAGTAAAGAAAAGAAGTACACAAATACACATACATGTGTTAATAGGAAGTGATTCTCTATCTCATAGAAATCATACTTGCCTTTGTTTGAATGAAGGTGAGCTGAAGAAAGCTAACAGGCTTGACACAAGATCAGAACACAGAAGAACAGAACGCAAGTCACCCACTGGGACAGAGACTGTCACTGCAGCCACCAAGCCCTTTCTCCTGTTCTCCTGAGCACAGAGATAAACTGCATTTCCCAATCGCCTTTGCAATTGGATGGGATTATGTGATTGAGTTCTGGTCAATCATAGGTGATGCACCCTTACGTCCAGGCATGGCCCTTTTGGAAAAATCCTCCAAGCTTGCTCTCTCCACCTCTGCCACTAGACTGCAAAGAAGGACAAAGCTCCAGAAAATGACAAAGCTACAGGGCGGAAGGTGTCTTGGTGCCTGAATAACTGTGTGGAGTCGAGATCCCCCACTTCACCACCCACCAATCTGCACTGCAAACTGGAATGTGAGTGAGAAAATTTTGTTAGTATTAAGCTACTGTGATTTGGGAATTGTCATAGCAGTTAGCCCGCCATGACTAATATACATTGCTACTTCCCTGTATCCCTGTTTTCCCCTAGTTTTCAACCCACTCTTGTGGATTTTAAGATGATGTAAACACAGACTAACAGGCAAACAAGCCACAAGTCGCTACCACTGCAATGCCAGTATGACATCTCAACACTATAGGAAACAAACTATGTGCACCCAGAAAAGGTCTTTCATATTTTAAGTAGCATTTAGTACAAAGCCCAAGACAGAAGAAAAAAAAAAAAGAATCGCTTTTGGAGTTCATTATTAAAGGGTTTTCTTCCTACTGTATTGTGAGCTGCTCAAGTACAAAGACTGATTTTTACCCATTTTGTGTATCCCTTGTGCTCAATGGTCGTTCAATTCAATTACACTTTATTGTTACTGTCAAGACAAAAGGAAATATATTTATTAAAATCATAATGAGAGCTAGACATCTTGTTAGGCACTTAATATGTGTTAGCTTATATATGTCTCAATTTCACCAAAAGTAAAACAATGTCTTATTATTTATAATACATCATATATGATTTATATGAATCAAAAATATATTAGAATAATATATTAGCATCCCCATTTTACAGAAGAGAAAACTGAGGTTTAGTAAAATTAACTGAAATGATGGTATCGTATGTAGTGTCAGCTCAGGCTTTGGGGTGGACCAGCCAAAACTCAGTTTATTTTGGTTCTGCTGCTAGCTCTGTAACTAGCTTTGTAACCTAGGGCCTCTGTTTTCTTGCCTGTGAAAATGGGGATAATGCCATGTAATCATTCAGAAATTTATTTAAACCGATATGAGAAGTAACATTTTTTAAAAAATCTTTTCTTTAATGAAAGACAGAGGTAAAAGTAGGGAAACTTGAGGCTTCTTTCAGGCAAGATAAACCATTTCTAAGAAAGGAGGAGTGCTGGTTCTCCAAAACAAACTGTCAAGCAAGAAGCAACAGAAGAGCCAGTACACGGAAATGCAGTCGCTCATCTGGAGGGAGAACAGGCCTGTCTCTGTTCACTAAACAGATGAAACAAGCAAAAAAGTCCACAGAAGTCTTCCAACTATCAGGTTGGCCAGAAACGGCATAAAGGATGCAAGAGAGAAAGTAAGCCTGTGAATCCTCAAATGTATTTTTTTCCTATTATTTTTGGAGGGAGGCCAACTAAAAACAGGAAGAGATCTGGAAAGTTGACAAAAATCATTAGTCTCCACAAATTACTCTGACCTTGCCTAGGCAGTGACCTTCACACTACCACTGGTGTAACGGCATTTATTTCTACAGTAGTTGATTTCACTATTAAACAGAGATGCAGGGCACAGGATAATAGAACTAAATCACTCTTGTAAATATTTAATATCATTGCCTTTCTTTTTTCCTTTTAACAAATCACTATCAAAGGCTGAGCACACAGTAGAAAACACTTATTTATTCTATCCTGGAAAAAAAGCTTAGTGCTCATGTATTTTATCTATCTAGTTCTCCAAATGACTTTGACACTAGAGAGCCCTGGTGATCAAAACAGTCTGAAGGAAGGCAATTTTGCAATAATTTAAGAACGGATTTTGTGCATCGATCAACATCCCCCAAGGCTGCCTCGTGGGCACTAAACTTAACCCATCAGACACATGGTAGAACCCTGAAAAAATTATCTTTCAAAAGAAAACCAAGAAATGAGACTGACTCAAAGATAAATATATTCCCACTTGAAAAAAAAAAGTTTCTTTTTAGTTGAAAAAATTACAAATAAAATGACAACTATTTTTAAAGGAAGAAAGGAAGTGCAAACAACTACTAAGCAACAGTTTGGAAACGAGTCCCTAGTGAATATTATCACAGCTCATCTTTATTGCACACAACATGCATCCACTCTGTTGTAAATAGCCAACATGGGACAACAGAAAGAAAAAGTTATGGGTATAAAAGCTTTTTAAAAGTCAACGGGTGTCACCACCTTACTTCAGCCAAGACAAAGCAGTCCACAAAGCATGCCTGTAAGTGGTACACAGCATCATAAAATACTGAAATTCAAAGCAACTTACTGACAACTTTGAAAGCTGGAGTTGCCTCGGTTCTCAGACAGACAAGTCATTTAAGAGATAACCTTTTTTAGAAAGTTTGCACACTGAAACTTCCAGAATATTCCTTACATGGCATTATCGACAATGACCTCAGCAGCCTATGAATGATCTATAGCGAATGCCATCAACAGTGAAGATGGCCAGGACTTAGAGGCAAGTTGGTGGGAGGACAAAGAAAACAACATCTGAAGTCAAAAGTCTGGTCTAAGTCCCGATTGCGCTACAAATTATTCGTGCAGCGACAAACACATCACTCATGCCCTCTCAGCATGTTTTGTCATCCACAAAATTACACTGGAATGGACTCAAGGAATTCTAAGTTCCCTTTGAGCTCTGAAATTATATGCTTCTAAGATCTAGGGAAGCAAAGCAGCATTTTTTTTAAAAGTAACCCAGCCAAATGTTTTTGCTTTCTTCATGGCTCATATAGTTTCATCAAGTAGTATAAAGAAATCCTATAGCTCTTTGTGTGCACAAAAAGAGCAGACACATCTATCAAAAACCTAAGAACAAACAGGTTTTATGAGGATTACTATTTTTGGTGTGGGAGGCTCTAAAGCAGAAGTGTCCAATCTTTTAGCTCTCCTTGGCCACATTGGAAGAGGAAAAATTGACTTGGGCCACACATGAAATACACTAATGATTTCTGCAGAGTTTAGAAAAAAAAAATCACACACACACACAAATCTCATAATGTCTTAAGAAAGTATAAGAATTTGTGTTGGATTACATTCAAAGTCATCCTGGGCCACGTGCAGCCTGCAGACCGTGGGTTAGACAAACTTGTTTTAAAGGAAGACACCGCTTCCCTTCTGCAGTGGAGGTACCCAAAGACCCTCTCTGTTGAAAGCATCATGAGATCTCAGGGAGGCTGGGGGCTGGCCCTGTTGCCAAATTCTGCTAAGAAGTTACTTAACTCAGCAGGCACTGTTACAGGCACTGGATATACCATGACGGACAAAATCAGATACTGCCTTTGATTTTTATGGTGCTGATATTCTCATAAACTACTTATTCTTTAACATTGTGTAGCACTATTTTAATGTGCATGGTACTTGCACCTCCATTGTATCAATTATTAGTGGGAACAAACCTACCAAGTAGGCATTTTACAGGTAAAAACATGGATGGTCAAAAAGATTGAATAATATGTTCAAAGTTCCCAGATCTAATGAGTGATGCTGATATTGACAAGATGTATTTATGATAACTGTTTGTTGTTAATGTTTATGATAACTAAACTAATTTTTATGCCTTTAATATTATTTTCCCAATAGATCCTCTCAGGAGCCTTGTGAAGTGTGCAGTATTCTTCCTTTCATTTTGCTTATTAGGATAATGAAGCTTAACAAGGTTGTATAGCTTGCAAGTGTCAAACGCTAACATCAGTACTCTAACCCACCATGTTTTATTCCCCAGCATCCTGAACTAGGTCCTCACATTTATCTCACTGTTCTATTTCTTCCAAAACACTGACCCTAGGTTAGAATTATTCACACCTGGAGATCTAGTGTTCCAGATTCAGTTGCCACATGGACCAATTAGCCTAGAACTGGGGAACCTCACCCATAACAATTTGGGCCAAGGCATTTGTAAAGACTCATTATTGGTCACTTGGGGAAACAAGGGAGAGTATATCTGGCTCAGCAAACTATATCTCCACGACCAAATAGCCCCAGGCAAATGGTGTACTGCAGATGGATCAATGGCTGCCACTTCATACTGAACAGACAGCACATAAATAGGACAAAGTCCTCAGCTGTGCACTGAGACAGCCCACAAAATCCTTAGCTGAGCCAATGACTTTTAAACAAGGAATTCCTACCAGAAAGCAATTCCTTCACCTACATGTTCACTGTCTGGAAAAAAAAAAAAAAGCCATTCATAACCAGACTCTCAGAGTTATAGGATGAATGATCTTAGATTTATAGTAGAGAAATAACCACGATGACTGTTGACCTGCTCCAAATTTGAAAGCAAATAAACCTAAAGTTCCTACTAGTTTTCTCAGGTTATGCTGAGATCAGCTCTACCTTGAGTTAAACAGCCATTCTCAGAAGTGTTGTTTACGCACTCTATATGGATATTTGTCGAAGTACTCAGGTAATACAAACGGGAAGTGTTTTATCCAGACTAGTAACTTCAAAACTGCAGTTGCTTTAACATCTGTGGTGTGTATTTTACCCGGAAGCAGTAATTTCCCTATTTAAATGAACCCATCCAAAAAGCTATTCCCAATCAAAACAGAAAATGTAGTTAAAAGGATTCTTGAGTGAAGCCAATCCAAAAGCTTTCTTCAAATTTTAGTCATTAAGGCTTATCATATTAGCTTTGGTAGCTACTTTTAAAATTACTGCCCAAAGTTTTTTAACTGAACACTAGCTAGTTCTAATTCTAGCTATTTTCCTCCAAAATGAAAATCATAAAAACAGGATTTCATGTCAAATACATTTGGGTAACTTTGAAATGTACATTTTCCTTCTTGGAGATCTGTAACTTGCATTGCCATAACAAAGGCTCTGAGAAGTCCCACAGACAATAAACCTGCTTAATCTAGTTTAAAACTATGTTTTCAGAACCTACTTTACCCAGTAGTTTTTTTTTTTTTCTCTTGAAACATCATTAGCATTTCTAAACATAGAGTACACATGGACACCAAGAAGGGAACAAGACACCAGGGACCAGTTGAGAGTGGAGGGTGGAGGATGGAGGAAGAGGATGGAAAAACTACCTGTCGAGTACCATGCTTATTACCTGGGTGACAAAATAATCTATATACCAAATGCCTATGGCACACAATCTATCTATGTAACAAATCTGCAAATATACCCCAAACCTAAAGAAAAAAATTAAAAAATTAACATTAGCATTTCTCAAAATTGTTTAGAAGGTGACAATCTGGCTGAACGTGCTATCTAATACCAGGTTCTACGAGATGACAAAACTTCTTCAAATTCACCCAGATGTCTATTTTTCCTTGGGTCTATTTTGAAACCAGATAGTGCATTATTTTTAAAGAAACAGAATATTTAAACCTTCTCCAGTTAATATGCAAATAGTTAAGTTTAATAAGTCTAGGTTTAATAAGGAAGAGGCTAATATTTTATTTGAGTTCCACAGTCCTTTCACCAACTGCCTAGCACACAAACCGTCATGGGTAAAATATTGGACCACAAAATTCACATTATCAAGTTCAGGTTCAGAGATAACCCTAATAACAGAAGAATGTGTTGTTCAATGCATATTTGCCATTTAGCAATTCTTACTGGCAACAAGGAACAACTGATTACAGTAACAATTTTCTTTCAAGTATTTCAGGAAAACAGGTTGAGAGACTTTTCTATATTTCTTTATTGTTTGAAAGACTTTTTTTTTTATTTGAAAAGAATTATAATTCACACACACACACACACACACACACACACACACACTAGTATTTGGGGTTTGAGATTTATTTTTGTATGGTATCAAGCCAACGTACTGACTCTCATTTCAATAATAGATCCGCAGGCATTTGCAAGGCATAGTCATTAGCTTATCTTTAAGTAAATATTTTGATTGTCAGACAGCTAGTTGCAAACAAGGTTCTTTTCCAAACTCACTCCTGATGCATCCAAGCCCATTTGCACATCATTCCTTTAATAATCTGTGTCTGTGCTAAAATACAAAATCATCCTGAGGAAGTACAGAGAAAAGCAGGCTTTCCAGGCGTTTCATTTAAAAGGGCTCCAGAGCATGTGGGACCCAGTTCTCTTTCAGTTCTGTGGTCTTTACTATGCTACATTACCATAAAGCTTAGGAAATGAGCTATTACACACCATCATCCCTCCTAACTGCTATCACAGAAAATCACACACTCACAGAACAGCATTAATTGTCAGAATTAGCAACCATTTAAAAGGCAGCTGTTCTTTCACTCTTAAATAGGCTCCAAATTTCAGATCTTCTCCCTACATTGGCCGCTCCAACTATTGCTCTTACACATGCACACACATACACACACATGCACACAACGGCTCTTTAGTCAAACACATTTTTTAAAAATTCTCTATATTCATAACAAAAAACAAGAAAATATTGTTGAGCAACATTTTTCATCCCAATACTTGCCATCGTTTTTACAACCGGCTGGAAAGCTTCCATGCAGGAAGCACTTTTCAAAGCTCCAGGTGGAAGGTCTCTGTTTTGTGTGAATTGGAAGAAAAAAAGAGCAGTATCTCTTTAAGAGTCAACAGTAAATTAACTTGCCCAAAAGACTGAAATAATTAGCAGTTAGTACTTATTAAAAGGATGGCAAAGGCCAAGCTACCATCTGGGATCTCCAGTTTCTTGTGATTGTTATTATGTCAAGATGTGCAAGTTGCATTAGGTTTCATGTCACCCCGCCGGCCCTTGCTTTACATGTAAATTTTAATGAAAGATGAGGCACTTTTACAATCAGACGTCCATCAGAAAGTGTTATTAGTCTGGCTTTTTACAAAGCATATGGTCTTTTCCACCTCTGCTATTCTGCTTACCACTAAATGCCTTAGGAAAAAAGAGAAAAACTCAATAATATCAATTAGATATTCTCTTTGTATAGAGGGAAACCTGAGCTTCATCAAAAACAGGGCAAAGCTACCTCACAAGAGGACAATATTTTTGCTTCTATTTACACACAGTGAAAAACCACACTCCCTTGATCTCTCACAAGGTTAATCCTTCTTAATGAAAGTTAAGCAATCCAGAGCCTGCCTACTGATTATTACACGGATAAACACAATTTTGGATTGAGTGGAGAAAATGCATGTATTTATTAAAAATAAATGGCAATTTAAAAAAAATAAATCAACCAATAAAGAAAAAGAATTAATGGCAGAAAGGGTCACAACAGAACCTTATAGTGATGGACATATTCTATTTCTTGATTTGGATGGTATTTACATGGGTATATACAGGTTAAAAAAAAAAACCTTTAAGCTGTATGCTTAAGAGCATGCATTTTATACACTTTACACTGTGTATGCCACCTTCAATAAACAAATAACAAGCAAATAAAAAATTCCCTATGTGTTCACAAAGCACATTTTCTTTTTTGATTCTGATAATGTAAAGCGTGGGTGATCTGACTAAATGATTACCTAACAATTTCCCTTTAAACTAAAAAAATTAATTTAAAAACTGCATATATAAAAATACATCAAAAACAAAGCATTTAAGGCTTTTTACTTGAGGAGAGGTGGTTGTTACATCTGAAAGCTATTTTCAAACTCCCATGGACTGTGAGCAAGGTGTCAGAGGGGTGGGTCCACGTTTGCTCAGTTTCTGTGTACTTAGTACCTAGCATATCATTGGCTCTCCACCACTATTTATTGAATGCCAAATAAGCATTGCTTTTCTAATATTGAAGCAGAGGATCTGCTAAATTTTGATAGATGTCATCCTGGAATCTATTTTTCTCAGTACACCTGCAAACGGAAACTACATATAAAAACACTATACACCAAAAATAAAAAATTTAAAAAAACACTATACACCAGTATACACCTATTAATATGTATTTGTGCAAATTCTACCTATACTCAAATACACACTGCCCTACACACCTAAGAAAGAGACCATGGCATGTACAAAGCACATGGGGAAATGCAGTTTGTTTGTTCTCTCATTAAATATCTTTCCATCAGGCTACTTGTTCGAATTCTTTACAAATGAGATGTATCTTAAAGACAACACAATTCAAAACATTATTTGCCTGTAGGTGCTACCAAAGTCAAGTTTATGTGTGTATACATATTGATCTACAGTTGAAAATTATATATCTTCTAAGATTAACCAACTCAACTGGATAAGCAAAGGTCTATACACACAGAGAGATCATTATTCCTACCTTAGAGGAGAAAGCGTTTTATGACATATATACACAGACATAAAATCTATAAGTAATCAATAAATCCAAATTGATCATGGAGAAGGAGGAAGCAGACATGTTGCTTCAAAATCTGAGAAATAATCTCTTTTATGTGTTGTCAATTGGGATTTAATTAAAACATTCTACTGATACATTGTCCATTTTATTTATACATCTACAGTTCATATTTACACATTTTTAATGCTCAAAAAAAATCCATGCAAAAAATGTCTTTGGTGTCCAGTGAAAATTTCTAAACAAGAAAAAAAACACACTTTTCCCATTTTTCAAGTATCATCTCAAAGACATCACTGCTAAAAACACAGAGCTCCTAAAATCAAGCAATTTACTTTTTATGTTTAAAATAAATCTATTTTCCCCCACAGACATTCAAAACATTAGAAGAAGAAAAAATACACGGAAAACAGGCTTCTTCAAAAAACAAAGCCATTTTATATTCATTGTCAAGAGGACAAATCAGTGGTGGATGAGAAACAGATGAGACAAGAGATGGCAATGTAATATTGCCCCTACTTTATTATAATTAGATATTTATAGAGCACAGATGAGTTTATTTTCATAATTAGTGGCTGGCATTAGTAAACGAATTTGCATACACAGTTGGCTATCACGGCAGTAACTTATTTTCAGGGCTCCTGAGTCCTAGCAGGGACAAGAGGGGCTCAACTCCTCAAATCAGCTTTCTTAATGTTATTACCAGCAAAATGCAATCTACATGAAATCATGTTCAAATTCATGTAGCTTGATTGTCTCTTTCCAGTTTGGCCAGTGTTGATTAGCTCAGCATTAGAAGGCCAGTGATCAAATCTACGTGAGAAAAATACACATAAACAAATCAAAAGGGCCGTCTAAACTCTAACGGGCTAGAATAGATCTTAGGGTCAACACTATCTAATCCAGTGAATACAAAGCTCTGCAGAGCAAAAGAAAAAAGAAATTAAGACCACCCACCAGCCCAGCTGCCCTAAAGGTTTAAAAATCAGTTCTTGGCCATTACCTAAGATGTCAGATACCTCTCTCCCAAGTCATTCTCTGCATTCTCCATACCCTCCTCACACTTTCCCACACCACTCTACCAAATCAACTGTAATGAACACATAGACCATCCTCTCCGATGGTAGTGCCAAGGGTAGGAAGGATTCCTGGTACCCTGATCACAGCTACGGACAAAGAGAAAATTAATCAAACTACCACCCACTGTCGACACCCAGTAAGAAATCTTGAAGGAATCTTTTTCACCTCCCTTCTTCTCAAGCCAAAGGTCAAAAACTTATGGCTCATGCACCAAATCATCTGGCACACAGGTGTGTGTGTTCACACGTACATACAGAGGAGAAGATACCTTGACATGACACTTTTATCACGTCCACTTCTGGCTTTTCTTGAGCATCTGGTGACTGTGCCTGGATCCTTGTGTGGCAGCGATCAGCTGGAGCAGAGTGGAGGCTGCGGCCTTTGACAGATCTTGTGCTCTCCAGTTTGCCATGATCCCCGCCGTGACCTATTGCTTCTCTTACACTAGGACGCTACTTATCCCTAGGTCTACTTCATAAGACTGGTCAGGTCCCTGCTGGCTTTTGAGTCTGTGACCCCTGCCCTGAGTTCAGTTTTAAGGGAAGATATTGGTAACCTCTCCAGAATAAGCAATCCCCGTATGTACTAGAAGGGATAGGAGGCCAAAATACACTCTCAACACTTAAACAGCAGCTTTCAAAATAGCCAACCAAGGCTGGTGGCTGAAGTCCTCTGGGTGAGCCTCTTCTAGGTAAGTTCACGCTTGCTTTTGGCCATGTCCTGCCAACGGCTTCCTGAACAGAGTGGCTTTTGCTACAGCCTATCCACCCTGCTCAGTTTTGTAGTTTTAACTTCACAATTCTCTCCATTATGGGTTTACCTACTTCATCACTCAGCTTTAAAAGAATGACAACATCCGAGGCATATTCCTTCTTTTCTCCGAAAAACGTCTAAGAATAAATTCAAGACCTTTTCCACATTTATTCTGTTGTAATCTATAAAATGTTCCCTCTGACACCTGCACATACAGGGCCAAGAAAAGGCCGTAGGGAGGAGAAACTGGAGCCAGAACATGTGGTCTCACTTCATGGCCTATTGGGGCTCCTTTGCTCATCGATTTGGGGTCATGAGGGTTGTGATAAGGGGCACACATTAGTAAGTGGAGGGATTCCATTAATAACACGTGTTGACAATCTAGTCCTGTCCATCTCCCCTCTTCCCATATCTAAAATCAATTGTTCAGTTCAGTTAAACCATTACTCAATTTTGTAAGCATTCATCAAGTACAACTCTGGCCATAGTATGGAGCTGGTGTCAAATGACAGAGAGGGCAAAGACACAGCCTTGGTCTTTTGTGGGACAGGTTGGGGGGAGTGGATTGAAACACATGAGTAAATGTGACTCAAGGCAGTTTGGCATAGGTACCTTATAACACAGCACAAAGTCTGGCAGACCTAGGAGCCTTGGATCTTGAAGGATAAGAGGGAGAAGCATGTTCAAGGACATTCAAGAAAGAGAGTGAAGCTTGAGTGAAAGTCTGAAGGCAGGAGAACACAGTGAGGATGCAAGCAGAATGACTTGGGGACTTTTGGAGATGGGAGAGCTGGCAGGGGTGAGGGTGGGCAGGGCGCTACGCCCGCTGAAAAGAAAGCGGGGAAGGTGCCTTGACAATTATACAGCAAGAACCTACCCAAAGCTTTTAAACAGATGAGCTACATGACCCTATTTAATTTCACTTTATTTTCACTTTTAGGAAGATAAACGACAGCAGGATAAGAAGGATTAGAGATTTTGAGTCCTTTCTGCATGGAACACACTATGCTAGACACATCTGGATGTTAACAAATACATTTGTCTTCAACTTATGTGTAATCTAGTAGTGGGAGTGGTCCAGTTCCCAATTAACTTTCATATAAATTGTTAGGGCAGTCCACGGAGGAAAAGCCTAACTCTGCATGGAGGAGTCAAGGAAAATATCACGTAAGAAATGAAATATATGTATTTTTCAATGGGCAGAAAAAAGGGGATGAGGGACTGTGAAAAGGTAGAAAAACAGAATAAGCAAAGGTAAGAGATGAAAAAATTCTAGTGAGGTGATTTGGTATTCCACTTGGCTGGAGCAGCAATTTTGTAGCTAGGCTTAACAGGGGAGTAGGATAAAGGTAAGCAGGACCATATGGGGGAAGGCTTTGAAAGTGAGATAGCTAATCCTGCATTCCATTTGGTGGGCAGCAGAGTTTAAGCAATTCTCAACCACTGGATAGACTAGAAGAGAACAGAGGCAGAAGGACTAGTTAGGAGAGGGCAATCACTGAATAAATGCTAACTGGAAACTGATCCAGGGAGCTGACAGAGATGCAGGAGACATGCGGAGGAAGGTCTCGACACGCTCTGTCTCTACCAATTGCCTGGGAGTAGGAAGGTTCAGGAAGGAGAATGATAGAAAGTAATTCCTGGGTTTCACACCTGGTGATAAGGGGGTTGAGAACTGCATTAACTCCATTAGGGAGACATCATAAAGGGACGCTGGTTTGTGGGCAGATGATATGAAGGTTGACTTTGAGCCTACGGAAGTGCCTCCCTCAGTGGGGCATTCACATAGACGTGTGTTACAGAGAATGCAAAGTGGTAGGCTGGAACTTATGACAGGTCAGTACAGAGACATATAGCTAGAAGGCTTAAAGATGGAGGTCACCCTTGCATCTGAGAGAGGCAGTATAGAGCAGGGGTGAGGGGCACAGATTCTGGGTTTGATTCTCACTTAGTAGTCATCGACTTACGTTATCTGACTCTGACTCTTATTGTTCTTATTCATAAAACAAGAATAATGCCATCACCTACCTCACAGGCGCGTTGTGGCATTAAGTGTGACAAGCCCATCAAGCGTATAGCACAATGGCTGGTGTGTGAGGAGCACTCCGCAACTTTTTTTTTTTTTTCTTTTTTTTGAGACGGAGTTTCGCTCTTGTTACCCAGGCTGGAGTGCAAGGGTGCGATCTTGGCTCACCGCAACCTCCGCCTCCTGGGTTCAAGCCATTCTCCTGCCTCAGCCTCCCGAGTAGCTGGGACTACAGGCACGTGTCACCATGCCCAGCTAATTTTTGTATGTTTAGTAGAGACAGGGTTTCACCATGTTGACCAGGATGGTCTCAATCTCTTGACCTCGTGATCGACCCGCCTCGGCCTCCCAAAGTGCTGGGATTACAGGCGTGCGCCACCGTGCCCGGCCTCCGCAAGTTTTAGCAGCTGCTAGTAGGGGTAGTAGCAGTGACTCAGAGAAAGAAAATAAAATACTCATGTGCAAAATCGAAAAACCACTCAAAACACCTGTTATAGGATGCTGTGGGGAATTGGGGAAAGACAAGGAGAAAGACAGAGACTGACTCTAATCTGTTGTCACAGGAGCCAATGAGAGAAGGAAGAGGCAACAGTGCCACATGCATCAGAAAAGTTGAGTCCTCAGCAGATTGGTGCCTTTGCCTATGAGGAGGTCACTGGCAGCCTTCCACTGAGCAGCATCAGTGGAAAGGTGAAGATACAGCCAGAGGTAGCCCTTTAATCATTTATTCCTCTTCCTCTCCCCGCTTCCCACCCACCTCCTTTCAAAAGATACCAACTTAGCAATGGGGTAAGGGTTCCCCATGACAGATTTCTGAGAATGAAGCCACCTGAGATGAGCATAAAAGGAACAGGCAATCAACCAACCCCGAAGTGGGAAGGACTGAACTGCTTCCAAGGCAACCACACATAACTTTTCAAAGACCCAGAAAAGCATAAAACTCAAATAAGAGATAGCCAGTTCACAGATGCGTCACTGAATCCACATTTGCAATAACTTGTCAGGCCCTTCTTTCTTCAACATCCTCATGGCAGAAAACACATTTCCTACTTTGGTTACTTCGCAGTCCTTGAAGGAAGAGACAGTACACAGATCCACTGAGATAGGGGCTGGAGAGTTAGGAAGGTAGCAGGGAAGACTAGATGCAGATATGTATTCATAATTTATCAGTTAACCTCTCCCTTCACTCCTAAACAACTAATCCAATTTGAGCTGGTGAGCCAGGTTCTCTAGGCTCAGGTCTCTGACAGCTTTGATTAGAAATGGTTGAGTTACCCAAAGGTGTGACGTGATGAAAGGCATGTCAGAGTGTTGGTGCCACAAGATCGCTCACTCAGCCCCTCTCCTTTTCTCTGCCCACCTGGCAAAAGGCTGGCTTTGTAAGTTAAAATCCTATGTTATCTCTTTCTCCCCTTCCTCCTGACTCTGTAACACATTTTCATTCCCGTGTTCTTTCACACCCTCCCATTCCCACCCTTTTGAGCCCATCACCCCATCGGAAAATTCTGAATCCCACATATACAGGAAACACAACACAGGATAAAAAAATAAAATAAATACATATCCCTCCAATTCCACATTAAATAAAATTTCAGGCAATTCACCAATCCTCTCCCTTTCTCTTCTATCATCCTTCCCCCACCGATGTTATCCCCAAATTCAGTTATTCCAAGTAATAGCAACAATGATACATAATTTCATACTTCTCCTGTTCCCTCAATACATTTACTGGGAGGGGATCTTAGAACACCCTGCATAGACCTAACATGTATCTTCCCCACACTGCACAACCACTTTCAGAGTCCCCCGTTTCTGCTAGAAAGAGTACGAGATCATGCAGAAGGCCTGCCCTCAGTTTAGAGGGAGGCAGGCCAATTGCAGAATCATCCCCAAACACTGAACATGAAGTGCACCGAAGGGAGATGATAGCATTGGCTTTTTATTTTTATTCTTATTTTTCAATCATTGTTAAAAGCATTAATTTATAATCTGGACCGTATTCAGAATCGACAATCCTTTTGGATGCATGAATATTTCAAAAGGCAGATTGACAGTTATAATGATAAAAAATAAAGTGAGCTCTACCTTTACTTCTACCTACAGAAATGAAGTGAAGGTCCAGTTAAGTAGAGGAAGCATGGTGTCCACCATGGAGGCGGCGAGAGAGAGAGACATAGAGAGAGAGCAAGGAGAGTCAAACATCAGCACACTGCAGACACACAAAGAGGCACAAAACACACAAAACAGAAACTCATAACAGTAAAGGCAGTAGCATCGCAGCATCCTGAGGAGGCAGCACAAAACAAACATACAATGTGGAAGCTTAAACAAGCGGTAACATTGTGACCAGCAAGGCTGCTCCATCAGCTTCACGTTCAAGCTGTGTCCCATTCATTTATTTTCAGTCCCATCCTCAGAAACATGACAAAGTTGGCATGCAAAATCACTGGACAGCCACATGTAGGCGAAATTGCATGCACTTAATTAATCTAAAAATGGTTAGCGAACATCTCGGAGAAGCTAGGTTCTCCTTTATTTTCCCAACATTAATGTGAGTTATGAGGACCAACAGGATAACATATGTGTATAAGTGGTGTACACACAACATACACAAATATTTCCACACATATTTATGGGCATTAAAAACAAATTAGCAAGATTCAGTGGAAACCAGACAGAAGCCTCGTTTTTTTATGTTGAAGGAATAAGGAAAAGGAAAGGAGTATACTGGTGAGAAGAAGAGCATCGGTTTTTTTAGGTAATCATCAGACGGCTGAGGACACACAATGGGGTAGAAAATGGAAAAGAATGAAAGGAAGAGGAATACAGTCAAAGGACTGTCTAAAAACAGATTAAACTTCAAGTGGCAACTTAAAATATTAGTAGCACTGGTCACCCAGAAGAATTCTGCATCCTTTCTTGAAAACCTCTTGAAAGAGGAATTCACAACATCCACATCTGTAATTATTTCTTTCTATTTCCAGAAGGTACCAGACTTATTCACCCAGAGCATGGTTGTAACTGAAGCTCTGTGTGCACACATAAGGAATATAATATAGGTTCTCCAAATGCTTTTCATACCAGTGTTGGGATTTAGCCTTCCAAGATATCCATGCTGCATCAGTGTGTCTGCAATAAGCTAAATCAAGATCAAGGAAGTCCCCATCAGCCAATCCCATCTGCCACACTCTGCCCTATGATGCACTTCGTTCTCCAAGCCACAATAAAAGCTCGGAGGACTCCCAAGGGGCAGCTGGGAGCATAAAGCTAAAGAAGGTAAGAGGGAAAGAAAGAATGGAGGAGGAGGTTACTGGGACTCTAAGAGCCTGCTTTTGCTGGTATAACTTGTCACCAAAGTTGAGCCACTGAATTCCAGTAATTCATAGAGCTCAGTTCCTCCCACTTCACAGAGATGTGCTTAACTCTCTCAAGCTACCTGAACTCTGGTCAACATCAGACACATCCCCAACTCACGTTCACCTCACAGTCACTTGCTGTTGGCACTTCCTTCCCTCACTAAACTGCAGGAAGAACAGAGATTTCATCTCAGCCTCTCACCCAATCTCCTCTCCCAGTTCTATTTTTTGACATAGGTTCTCTACCAAACCATTGCTTCATTAAAATTTCTGGAGTCCACACCACTGATCTTGGCTTAGGTCTGGAGGATACACTTACACTAGAAGAGCAGGCTTCCTCCTTGCCCTGCTTTGTCAGTTCAGGATGCCCTGGACTGCCCACTTCCACATCTAACTGGAGGCCATAAACAAATTTCTTTCAGCCTTGGGTGGTTCCTTGATCTGATCATACTGCCCTTTATGGCAAAAATGTCTGATGGGCTCAATGTCAGGCAGCAGGGGAGGGGAGGTCTCACCCTCCTCAAAAGATCAAGGAATATATGCAATTATCCCTCTTTCCCCTTTTCTTTGGTCCTCCGAAAAAGGGGCTGAGTCCCATGTATATTTCAACAAGACATAGTCAAGAAAAATGATAGTTTTCTTGGTTACAGGGCAAGGTAGGTAGACCAATCTTGCAATCATCCCAAGGCTAAGAAGAAACACAATAGCAGCAATTGAACTGTGAAGGAAAAGACAATTTTAAGTAGGCTCAGCTCTCAAATTCTGATTTAGGCTGATAATGTGGAAAATTTTTATTTAGGAGAAAAAGGCTTCATTCACAGCCCACCCTGTGCTTAGCTGAGCTGAATTTCCTGCACAGTTCATTCCTTGCATATTTGAATATTTTAGGTTGCAGATGCTGAATTTACAGATCTTTATATGCAGTTTTCTTCAGGGTGTATAATGAGTTAGAATTCTGCCATGAGAACATTAGCATGTTCTTTAGATGGTTTTTGCTTTTATATAAAACTGAAAACAGTCAAACCCCCAAGGGCTTCCTTTGACCATGGAGGGCAGATCATTATGGGCAGTGGAATGGAGGGGAAGACAAAAAGAAAACCGTTCCTCAGAGGGAAATCAGGGAGGAGCCCAGCTCCTCTCCCCAAACCTGGAGCCCCGGCAAGGAGCCTGGGGAGGAGCAGGAGGAAGTTAACCGCTTGGTTGCTCTGAAATTAGCTTCATTCACCCCCATTATCGACACCGTCATGCCTGGTTTCATGCTTCCCTCTTGGATGCAGCCCAGCAGGGCCAGCGCCCAGGATGACAAACGGTGGTGGAGAATGGAGAAGCCAAGGGGACAATGGGGGTGGGAAACCACGATGCATCAAGGAAGGTGCCCCCCGCTCCCACTGCGGGGTGGCCCTGCAGCCAGCCTGGCCCAACGCAGGAAGGACAGGCAGCAAATAGCCTGCCAGTGACGATGAGGCTCTGTGACCAGCCAGAGGCATGGAGGCAAGCACTTTGGGCAGCTGCAGGACCACAAGCACAAAGCACCTACCTTGTTCACTCATCATGAGGTGGGAGAGGCCTTGAGGCAGAGAAAGAGGGAGAAAGAGAAGAGGAGCGGGGAAGGGGAAGGAAAAAAAAGAAAGAAGACAAAGTTAAAATCCCAAATGCAATACAATTTTCTCTTAATTCTTGATAGGGAAAAGGAGTGTCAGGGGCCACATATTTGCTCACACGTCACGGACTCCACACACACATACTCTGGGGCATGCAACAAACACAGACACTCCAGCCTTCCTGCTGCTCAGCAGAAAGCCTGGCTTTCTGGTTTACAGTCTTGTGTTTGCGGAACTGCTCTGGGCCTCATCACGAGAACTTTCCTTTTACTGTTGTTCTATGCAATAGATAGGAGTTGTGATAGATCTGTTAAAGATTAAGTCCCTTGAGAAGCAGACTTAAGATGCCAGTAAAGTAGGTTTCTTTCTTTTAAATTACTTGTCATAGTAATACATGGTCACTGTGGAAACTTGGGAACAGTCATCAGAACAAAAAGAAAAATATCAGTGGCAATCCCACCTCCCAGAGATTACCATCCAACTTTTTTTCTCTGGATAGTCTTTTCTGCAAAAATTGAATCATATGGAATATACCAAGTAAGTTCCTGCTTGCAATCGTTGCTCAGACAACCTGGAACCGTTTCTATCACTGTCATCTTAGCCCAGGGACAATGATATCACTTCTTCCACTTCTCCTCCACCATCTTTCCTAGAAAGTCCTCCACTTGATCAGGGAGGCCTAGCCCAGCAGTGAATGAGTTATAAAAGGTATGCAAAGTCCCAACAAACAGATAAGAGAACCTCTGGCTATATGGTTATGGAAGGCAAACAGGGAAATTAAGAGCTCCTTCGTTCAGGAGAGCACAAGCCTTGATAAATCTATTAAAAAAGAAAAGATTTTCAACCAGGAACCAATTGCACCAGTTATTTGCTCTTGTATTGGTTCTGTGATTACTGGAGATATTTGACAATATCCAAATAACTCCAGAGAACCTTTACTCTGAGCAAAATGTAGGGATATTGGGGATTAATAAAGGAAAAAAAAACCCTCTAAAGTATGGAAATCTCTAAATGTTTTGGAGATTACTGGAGATTTAGAAAAGTAATCAGAGGCAAAATATAGGTCAAGTGACTGACTTTTAAAAGATCAACGATATATTAAATACACAGACACACATGTCATAAATGTCATGGGGTCTATTTTTTAAGCAAATTTCATTAAACTATAATAATATTTTAAATAGACAGTTACAGTGTTTGTTGCTCTAGGACCAGGATAAATACTCATGGAAGAATGAGATAATGACAAAACAAGTCATTCTCATGATTTGTTTTGTTCAAAAAATTTATTTTGGGTCTTTTGTGGGGGAAGCGGACAGTAGGAAGAGAAGAGAAAAGGCCCTAGACTTGGTTAAGAGAAACTTCCACATAAATAACTGTTCTTAAAATGCTTGGTGGAGTATGTGGAAAGGGGAACAGGAACAGAATAGATGTATGAATTCAGTAGGTTACCCTCAGAAGAGTGGTTCACACCTGTAATCCTAGCGCTTTGGGACATCAAGGCAGGAGAATAGCTTGAGTCCAGGAGTTCAAAACCACCCTGGGCAAAGTAGCAAAACTCTATCTCTACAAAATAAAAAACTTAAAAATTCGCTGGGGGTGGTGTTGCATGCCTGTAGTTCCAGCTACTCGGGTGGGCACTGAGGTGGGAGGATTGCTTGAGCCAAGAAGTTTGAGGCTGCAGTGAGCTATGATCGCACCACCACACTCCAGCCTGAGTGACAGAGCAAGACCCTGTCTCAAAAAAAGAAGAAGAAAAAAAAAAAAGACAGAAAAGAGAGAGAGCAAAAAAAAAAAAAAAATGATCTGAAGAGCTACCTAAGAGTCAAATAGGGGGTTAAAAAAGGCAAACATTTTACTTCTGAGATTAAAGATGTTTGGCAGCTGCAGGAAGAGGTGAATAGGTAAGAGATGAAGAGTCTTCATTTGACCCACATAAATATTTTTTTAATTTACCAGATAAAGAGTGAACAAGACATCTGGTAGTAAGAGGGGATTCAAACCTCGTAAAAACCCCTACAGTTGCGCCTTATGTGCTTCGCAAAGTGTATTTCACTGACAATCTACATCAGCCACCTTGAGATGCTCGTTAAAAACGAAAATCTTAGGTTTCGCCCAAGACCCAATGATTCAGAATTTTTGGGAGGAGTGGGGGCCAGATCTGAATTTTAAACGAGTTGCCCAAGTGATTCCTATGCTTACTAGAACTTGAGAGCTACCCCTTTGGAGTGGCATATAAATGAAATTTTGGTAAATTAAATCGTATAATAAATGCACTAAGGGGAATCGGATATTTAATAGAACCCTGCAGTGGATCCTTTTGTAAAGGGAAGAATCCTTTTAAAATGCAAATAACTCACCACCTGTGTTTTTAAAACTCAAATATGTACTTATCAGGTTTTATTAAACTACATATGTAGTTGCAGTATTGTCACTCAAATAAAATGTTGATATTCTTCAACTTATACAAACCTTAGATAGAAATACTAGGCCAGAAAAGGAGATATGCCATCCTGATGTCAAACTTTGGTTTTATAGGCAATAAAGCAAAATGCATACAAATCAGTGTGACAGGAAACAGGATTGGGGGGAGAAACCATGTAACCATAATATAGTTTTATTTTTCTTTTTGAGAAAAGAATTTTCTTCCACTTTCAAGGGCTTTTATATCAGTACATTTCTTGCACAAACCTGTCCTCAGAGCTTGGAGTTAAAAACTGGAAACCAAGAATTCCATCATGCCCAGGTCTATTTTGAAATTCTGCTTCTCCGCCTTCTACCTCAAAACACTCCTACTTGCTGCTAAAAATCTCAAGCCCCTCAAGAGTGAATGGAAGAACCAATAACCAATCAACCAAACAATTCATGTATCTACCACATGCATAGATTGAATAAGGTAGTGGGGCTACAAGGAAGTGTGGGACATCACTCCTGACCTTTAGAGTTCAGTCTAGCTAGGAAGGTGTGCATGTGCTTATAGTTATATACACACACGTATACACACATTTGACATATATACTGGTACATGACAGTGATGCATAGGGGTTAAGATCAAGAACCTCAGAGCCAGAATTGATTTCCAACTCCGCAACTTTCTAACTTGTGACCCTAGGAAAGTTGTTAAATATCTCTTTGCCTTGATTTTCCTATCATAAAATTTGAATAATAATGCCTACCTCAAAGGTTATTTTGAAGATTAATTAATGTACATAAATTTGTGCCTACACAGGATAAGAGCTTTTTCTTTTTTTTGAGACGGAGTTTCCCTCTGCCACCCAGGCTGGAGTGCAATGGGGCAATCTCAGCTTATTGCAACCTCTACCTCCCGGATTCAAGTGATTCTCCTGCCTCAGCCTTCTGAGTAGCTAGGATTACAGGCGTGTGCCACCATGCCTGGCTACATTTTGAAGTTTTAGTAGAGACAGGGTTTTGCCATGTTGACCAGGCTGGTCTCAAACTCCTGACCACAGGTGATCCGCCCGCCTTGGCCTCCCAAAGTGCTGGGATTACAGGCGTGAGCCACGGCGCCTGGCCTGACAAGAGCTTTATAAGTGTTGTTGTTGATGTTATTTTTATTATGCTATGAAAATATACTGACATATAAGGCAACGCCTATTACAATACCTGACAGACAATAGGTGTTCAGTGTGTGTTTGATGATTGAATAAAAAGTGAATGGATAATTGCTAAGGGTCAAATGATTAATTCAGACAAGAAGATCTTTTGGTACTAGAAAGAGGGTCCCAGGTGCTTAGAAAAGGTTTCTGGAGGACAGAGGAATTTTAAACAGTTCCTGGAAAATAATTTAGGGTTTAGATGGAGGACTTTCCAGGTAGCAGCATGATCTCCCAGGATCATAACGTACATTGGTAAGGACTTTTCTGCTCAGCTTTTGAGAAGCAACCAGAACACTGCCGGGGACCCAGTTGGGATGTAATAGCATGCTATACAAATAAAGGAATGAACGCATATGCATAGTTCACATAAGGAAAAAGTGAAAGATGATCCTAAGAATCAGAGTATGGAGGTCTTGTGTTTCAAGGCTAAGCAAAGTGGACTTGATCTTGTTGCTGCTGGGAGACATCAAGGGTTCATGGGCAAAACGAAAAACCCAAGGAAGATGATATTGAAGATTATTTTTGCAATACTGTGGACAAGATGGATTAGAGGAAAAGAGACAGCAGCAGAGAGATCAGTTACAGGGAAGGGCCTAAATTAGTATCATGGCAGCAGGAAAGAAAAGGAAAAAGAGGATTGAATAGGATTTGGTGATGGACAAGATGCTTTAGGAGAGGGGTGGATGGGAGACCAGGGGAAACAGTAACAGAAATAGGAAGGTGGGATGGGGTAGGGAGACGGATTCAAGGTGGTGAGGATGAGTTCTGTTTGACATATAAAGAACTGAAAGGAGGAATCAGTCAAGCCAAAGATCCAATGTGCCTTTAACAATGCAGGACTACAGTCTGAGAGAGAGTCAGGACAAATATGAACATAAGCGCTTCTCACAGCCCCTTCATGGACAAGAGGGTCAGCACCTGTGTAAGTGAATGACACCTCAAAGGAAAAGGGGATGGAGCCTTTAGTCTTAACCTGGGAGAAGTTGGGAGATATTAAGATATCCTGGAGACTCTTTTTTTTCTGAGCATATTCAACATTAAGATATAAATGTTGAAATAATTTTATATTCAAGACAAGAAAAAGGAACTATATAGCTTTCTAACATAAATTATAGAAAATAATGCTCAAAAAATCTTAACTGGAGGAGGATATAATTAGCAAGAAAGGAAACAGAATCTACGCTAGGTATGCGTTCTGGGTGTTGTTAATGAGGAAGGGGTAAAAATGAAGATGGGCCTTCTAGTAGACCTCAGAAACAGAGACTCAAAAGGCACGTCCATCAACAGCAATCTCCCAGGCCACACTGGGACCAGCACCCTGGCTGACCTTTGGAGTTTGGCATTTATCCTGGGCTTGATATTCCAGGGCTGCCAAAAGAAAAGTCACAGGAAACAGACGGGACCATACCTTTCCAAAACAAACTCACCATGGGCTATGGCTTTGAACAGATCTTCAACTATGACTCAAAATCCAGCACCATTAAAGTTCACCTAAGGATGAACAGGAGATGGGCTGGGATGACCTTTTGATAGGCAGGAAATTAAGAATTGCCAATGTAGAATTTTTACGGAACTACAATTCCTTTTTTAAGAAAATGTTTACAAAAATACAAGAAAGCAACGGAAGTGTCTCCTGTTTGGTGTCACACCCTGAAAAAGTGCTACTCCAGCTGGATCCCAACCAGATGTCTGACACTTTTGACCCTTCCGCCTCCCTCTTTCTAGTCCTATTAAAATATTCCACCTTCTTATGCCTGCCTATCTGTGGGGCACAGGTTCTCAGGGTACAGAGAGGAATAAGAAGAGAAAAAGATCACCAGGAGGTAAGACATACAAAGTTGAAATTGCCTTAGAATAGACTGCAAATCATATGTAAATTATATGCAAAGTACACGTAAGGCCCTCTAAACTATGTTACACCCTTTGGGAAAATCCCCATGGAGATAGCTATAGCTGCTTTTGCAGCTCAGGAAAATGGAAACGAAATGGCTATGAAAGCAAAGTCATTTGTAAGCAGCTGTGGCCATCATGAAGCCTGTCATGAGAATGACTAATACAGAGAATAGAAACCATTTACTGAAACAGGCTAGAGGAAGATGTAATGTTCAGGAACCAGGCCAGAAGTTGAAGGTCTCCATCATTTAAGCTAATACTGTCTCCCTCAAACCTATAATATCCCACCCACCTCAGATGGTTTTCAAATCCATCCTTCTTTCCTTCACCCTGGCTGGGTAATTGGTGAAAGTATTTCAGGGGAAGGATGGAAGTCACTCACGGGGAGAGAAAAAAAGAAAAAGATTCAGGAAACAAACAAACAAACAAACAAGTTATCTCTGCCAACTTTTATTTCACTTGCTTTCAGAGTAACTTTTATCCCAGTGAAAAATCCACATATATCATCTTTTTTTCATAGTGAAGTAGAGAAATTAAATGTCACTAATTGCTGTAAGTGCCAAGTGTCAACGATGAATTCTTATGAAGCCACAAGGACTTTTTAAAAGAGTAATTACATAAAATCAGAAGGTCATGGAAACATTCACCTGATGTTTCTGGAAGAACTAGGGAGATATTGAAGGGGAAAGAGGATGGGCCCCCCAAAATACAGAAGCCAAAAATGTCTGTAGGGTGACCAAGAATTTGGAAAGGAGAGAAGGGGGAAAACACCTCATGTTGTTCAGATTTACATTTTAAACAGGAAAGTGGCTTAATAACCCCCCAAAATGACCTGGAAGGAAGAATTTCACCTTCCAGTTGAAATACGCATCTTGACTTTTTAAGCACTAAAGAGAAGAAATTCTGTTAACTTGGTAAAGAGAATTACAATAACAGCTAATATTTGTTGGTTCTTTATCACAGACAAGGCATGGCTATGTGTTATCTCATTAAATACAACTTTATGGGAAAGACATTGCTATACCATCAATTTTACACGTGAGAAAACAGGCTGAGAGCTAAAGTCACACTATCTTAGTGAGGGGTGAAGTGAGGACTCTGCACCAGCAGATGGACTTTCCAGCCTGTGATGGTAACCATGACACCAGTTACTCTCTCTAATTCAGTGCTAATGGAGAGGAGAGGAGGCATATCTCAGAGAATCCAGAAGTAAAAAATAGTGACTAGACATCAACTTCATTTATGACCCTGGCCCAGCATGGTTGAAAAAGCCCTGGGAAGCCCTTTTAAATGGTTGTCTTCTGCCTCTCCTCAATGTTCCTCCGCAGAATCTACAAAAACATGAAATTCTTCCTTCCTCAAGTTATCCAGTGGCATAAAGCCACTTCTCTCTTTAAAATGCAAATTTCACCATGAGACACACTCAGACTCCTCAGTCATGGATACTGTCATGTGTGAGATCATCAGGGCAGCCAGGCTAAAGGTCTCTCCTCCAAGACCCAAGACAGGGGCATGTATAGGAGCTTTTGAATAGAGAAAGACAGAGACATGCAGGCTGAAGAAGTCTGCCACCGTGGGTGGGAGGGAGGGCACATGGGATAGGGTGGAACTGAGAAGAAGAATGCTTACAGGAAAGTGGAAGGGTCTGAAGAAACCTACCTAAGTCTTTTTTTTTTTTTTTTTTTTTTGAGACAAGGTCTCACTCTGTTGCCCAGGCTGGAGCGCAGTGGCACAATCATGGCACACTGCAGCCTCAAATTCCTGGGCTCAAGCAATCCTCCCACCTCAGCCTCCTGAGTAGCTGAGATGCAGGCAAAATCCATAATTTTGTCTTAGACCAGCCCTTCCCTGAGTAATTCCATGACCTTCATTGTAAACTTAAATACCCTTTTCCCGCCCAGGCTTCGCTAGTTCCTTACAGCAGCGCCTAGGCTGCTCCACATCTGGATGAACGACATGTCTGAAGTCATTCACGGCATGCTATCTGGATGTTGCGATGACCTAAATCTGAAAATAATTTGTTAGATATAAGAATTAGGGTCCAAATGGATGAGAACAGGCAAAAGAGAAATTTAATTTTAAAGCCTAAATGTAAATGTTGGCACTTAAGTGCAATCCTCTGCCCTCAATCAACCAAAATAAAAATGTTCAACAGTCTCCCCTTTTCTCAGCATTGTCTGTACCAGACGTAGGGTTTTGGTTCAGTGTATGTTGACAAACATTAGGAGAGGCACTAGTCAAGTGGGGTATTCATTCCAAAGGAGAATACCTAGGATCATGAGGGACCCAAAACATGTTGACATGCAGAACAGCTCAAGGAACTGCAATGTGCAGCCCAAACAAGAGAGAGCTAGGTAAGAACATGAGAGCTACTATCAAGCATTTTTTTTTTTTTTGAGACGGAGTCTTGCTCTATTGCCAGGCTGGAGTGCAGTGGCGCAATCTCAGCTCACTGCAACCTCCGCCTCCTGGGTTCAATCAATTCTTCCACCTCAGCCACCAGAGTAGCTGGGACCACAGGGGCGTGTCACCACGCCGGCTAATTTTTTGTATTTTTGGTAGAGATGGGGTTTCACCGTGTTGGCCAGGATGGTCTCGATCTCTTGACCTCGTGATCTGCCCGCCTCAGCCTCCCAAAGTGCTGGGATTACAGGCGTGAGCCACTGGGTCCGGCCCATCAAGCATTTTTAAAGTTGTACATGCATGATGAAAAAAAAGCAAGCATATTTGGCATGAACAGAAAGTAAAATAATAAAGAAAAAATTTCATTTGCCAGAAATGCCATAGAAAAGAGTCAGAATGAGGCTGTAGGAGATAACTACCAAAAAGTCCTCCCAACTCTAAGATTCTTTGCCTCTATGAATTCGGAGGATCTCTAAAGAGACCAAGAAACATATTAGGCTGAACTGTATTAAACTGCTGATGAGTGACTGGTTTTGACCTATAAAAATGGTGGTTTCAAATGGTTGATATCCCCAGAGAACACTACCCACAATCAGAATGGTAGGCTTCAACAATAGCCTGCCACCACTACAGTCAAGCTATACAAAGCTTCAAATAATCACCTAACAGCAATTATGAGCTAACACACAGGATAATCAACTGTTTACATATAGGGTTTTGGCTTTTCTACAAGCTTTACACAGTACCGAGAATGGATCAAATAGTTGGACTAATGATGATGATTTCCAGAGATACAGAAGAGAGCGATCCTGCTAATTCTTCAAGATAGGGGTTGCCCAGATTCCAGCCTCTGGGTTTTGCCCTTCCATGATACCACCATGTTCATCCTCACCACCTAGTCTTGTGTAGTAGGTAACCATACCAGCCCACTCACTGTTTGCCACTCGACCAGTATTGTTCTTACGGCATGGTGGCTGGACTGAACAGAAGGGGTTTCTTCCCATCACGCCCATGAGTAACCAACAGCTTCTGTACGGCCTAACTACAGGGCAGGGGAAAGAATGTCTGCAGCGTATTTCCAAGCTATTCCATCTCTTAATGGGGAAGAAGTGGTGAGGTTTCCTCATGCATGAATGCCATGGAAGACAGAGACAAACGTAGTTATGCCCATCACTCGAAGGGCTAACGGATCAGCAGTGATGACTTAGAAACGAATCATTCTAAAGGAAAGAAAGTCTTTGCTCTCCAGCTGTCATGAACTTTCCTAAAATCATTCATGAATGACATGAAGCTAGAAGGGACAGCTGATGCACTAGATAAAAGCACTGCACTCAAATAGACCATAGTGTGCTAGATTTTTAAAATCCAAGCTGGATTTAACAAAGTCAAAGAATGATCCCAAGCTTTAGTCAAATAAACCAACTGCACAAGTCCAGAAGGGGGAGAGAAATGGCTTAGCAGTAGGGTACACAAAAATAGTAAAGGCTTTCATTGACATTAAGTTCAAATACTATAATCTTTTTTATGAAGGCTAAGATATTTGGTGCTGTCATTAATAGATGTCTAGTCTAGAAAAAGGGGATCCTGGGACCACTCCATAATGAACTGATCCCAATCATGTTCATAATACTTTATGTGGTGTGGGCATCCTTCTTTGGAAAGGACACAGGAAATAAAATACGTCATTTTTCAGAGAACAGTGACCTGGAAGAAAGAATTTAAACCCTTGCAGGAGAATGCCTAAAAAAACTGGAGATGTTTTAGCTTTTAGAAAAGAAGATCCTTAAAGACAAAAGCCCTGTCTTCAAACACTGGGAGTGTAACTAGAGCTATTCTGTGTGTCTCCAAGTGCTGGAAGCCATACAGGTGGTGGAGGCTACAGCAACTTAGGATAAGAAAGAGCTTTCAAACATTCAGAGCGGTTAGAATGGAATGGAAAAGCTAAAGGAGCAATGAGTTACTCATCTCTGAAGCAGTCCGAGCCAAGTCTGAATTAACTCCTACAGAAGAGATTCAAAAATTAGGTGCACAGAGAGCCTTGACAATCTACTGGGCCTCGTCCTTCCCTGAAATGTTGATTCTAACCACAGTTTTTTGAGCACCTACAATGTGGAAGGCAGGGGGGATACAGGCATGGATAAGTCTCTATTCTCAAAGAGTAAGAAACTGCTGCCCTTCAAGTGCCCACGGTGGCACATAAGGGGGCCAGAAAATACACAGCTGACTATAGTGTATCATCATGATGGCTTTACTAGCCCTATGACCTAAAAGCCATGGGGAACTCAGAGGAAGATCATCATCCCGTCCTCCCTTCTACCTCCTCTTCACAGCCTCCGACACTACCCATAATATACGTGGGGATATAAAATTGTGGTGAAGAGTGAAGCTTTCAAGTCCCTTCACCTTCATGATGACTTTAAGACAGCGATTCTCAAACTTTGGTTATATTAGAACCACCTGGGAGAACCATCTTAGTTTAAGGAGCCAGGATCTCATTCAATAGCTCTCCAAGTGATTCTCATGCATACCAGACTTTGCAAACCACTGCTCTCAACCATCCAAAGCTTGGATTCAAATCCCAGCTCCACCTCTCACTAATGATGGGACTTCTGAGCAAGTTAACTTTTCTGCGCTTCCTTCTGCCTCTCATCTGAAAATATCTGTAAAATGTCCTTTCAGAATCACTGGGACAAATCCACATATGGAATACATTTAGCACAGTTCCTAGCACATAGGAAGGGCTCAAAAGCATGTAGTTATTGCTGTCATTATTTAGGGGACTGGTCTATCTATGTCCTCTCTCTGCCCTGCCCTCCATCTCTTGCCAACACCATTTCTCTAATAAGCTGGCAGCATTAGCAGACCACCTGCCCGGTGCATCCTCGGATGCCTCCCTACGTGGTCACAGTCAGCTAAGCTACCCCACAAAGGGACCCACTGCCCTGGACTCTCAGCTGCATTCCACCTTCTCACCCCTCCTGAGCCCAGCAAACTGACAAGCTTAGCCTTGTCCTTACCACACCTCCCTATGCAGGTCTGCAGACTGGGAGGCTCTCCAATGCCGTCCCAAACTAGCTGTGTGGCTTAGCTGAGTCGCGTGGGAGGTCTGTTGCCTCATTTCCCCCTCCTGGACAGGGAGGGAGCTGGTCTAGAATAGTCTCTCAGTGCTTCATCAATGACATTTTGAGCAGTGCAAACCTTTGAATGAGGCTCTCCTGCATATCGCAGCACATTTGGCATTCATTGCCCCTTCCTTCTAAATGCTACTGTTGCCCCTCAACACTGGCGCAACAAATAAACACCTCTGCCCATTTGGCAGGGGCAGGGGCAGGATATCACTCATGGTTTTTCCAGCTAAAACTCTGGCCTTGCCCTCCAGAACTGGGAAATGAAATGTGACCATAACAAATACCCCAGTGGGTCTGCCTAAGACAATAAAGGAGGGATTTCGAAAGGCTCTAGAAAAAAGCACCAAGGCCCAGTGATCTGCGTCCCTGAGTGAGCCAGTGCTGGAGGCAGGATGAGAAACAGCTCCTTACTCACACTTACTCATCAAGAATGGCTACAGGAGCCAGGGGGTTCTTCCTGGGCCCCAGCCGGGCAATTGGCTGGGAGCTGAGCACTGTTAGCCCAGCTGAGGGCCCCCTTCCAATCTAATTACATGCAATGGAGGTAGATTTCCCTGCAGCCTGCATCTCCCACTGAGCCAAGCCCAAGATGGGCAATGAATAAAGATTCATTCAATTACCTTCTGTCTCAGGGTGAACCCCAATAAAAAGTGAACTTTCTTTCAGCGGGATGTGGGATAAAACTAAGAGCCGAGTCCTAAGCACTGCCGATTCATTCAGGAAGTTTTATTCTGTGCCTAAGATGTATTGGCACTGTTCTGGGCCAGAAGGACACAATTGTAAACAGCAGTGTACCTTTGTGGGGAGCACACTCTAGTGGAACGCTCTAGAAGATGTATCCTGGGCCACACCTACCAGGGTTTGCATTCTATTCCACCACTTTTTACTGAGTTGTATCAGTGAGTTACTTATTGTACCTGAGCCTCAGTTTGCGTATAGGTGAAATGGGCCAAATAGCAATTTACCTCCTAGGGATGTCAGAAGCATTAAATGAGGCATGCAAAACTTAACATTTCCATTCCTGGCTCAAAACGCAAGCTCAAAAATGTCAAGTGTGTTTTCCAATAAGGTAATAAGGAAGAAAAGCAAGTGGGACAATTGCCCCAAAGAATAGCAAAGAAAAAACAAAATATCTTATAGGCACTACTGGAGTTAGGAGGTTTAAGTCTTTGGTAATGGAGAAGGCATTCTCCTGGTTGCTATTCCACAAGGTACCTTAGTCAGATGGTCTAAGCATAGAGCCTCAGAATCAAAGAAGCCTGAAAGCTCATCTGCCTCTAATCTAATCAGGTTAAAGAAAAGAAGCCTATTGCCCAGAGAGGTTACCTGATTTGCCCAAGGGAGCACACCTTCTGGGAAAAGTGGCAGAGCCACCAAGCAGAAGCTCCAGACCTGAATTTACATTCTGAAACTTACCATACCTGCTTCTGACCTTGGGCAAAGGATGCAATGTCTTGGAGCCCAAGGTCCTTCATCTGTGAAGTGGTAGATGCCTGGCACACTGTGGGTTCTCTATAAAATACTGGTCTCTTTGCCCCCTTTTACTGGTTCCTAAGTCCCACTTGAGAACAATGCTGGGATCTAAGTTTGTGGGACCTCTTCACTGGAAGCGCAAAGCGCAGGACAGACGGGAGAGAACGTGCAATAGGAGAGAAGAGCAGGTGTGCTTGGGGAGGTTCTGCAGCACTGCACAGGAGGAGGCCTCTATACAATTACGGAGACCAAGAAACAGCTACAAGGGGGGCTTGGTTTTCCATTTTCAAAAAAACTTTCTGGGCCAAAGTATCTTCATCTATAAAATGGAAACATGCGCTCAAAGCATCAAATGAGATAACTTATGTGAACCCTGAAAATTTGAGACAGGTCTCAGTTAATTTAGAAACTTGATTTTGCTGAGGTCGAGGACTCACTCTGACACAGCCTCAGGAGGTCCTGCTGACATGTGCCCGAGGGGGTCAGGGCACAGCTTGGTTATACATTTTAGGGAGGCATGACACATCAATCAATATATGTAAAAAGTATATTGGTGCGGTCTGAAAAGGCAGGACAACTTGAAGCAAAGGCAGAAAGCGGGGAGGGGGCTTCCAGGTCACAGATAGGTGAGAGATGAATGGTTGCATTTTTTTGAGTTTCTGATTAGCCTTTCCAAAGGAGGCAATTGGATATCTCAGTGAGCAGAGGGGTGGCTTTGAATAGAATGAGAGGCAGGTTTCCCCTAAGCAGCTCCCAGCTTGACTTTTGACTTTTTCCTTTAGCTTAGCGATTTCGGGGCCCCAAGATTTATTTTCCTTTCACATGTATAATAATAGCCATTTTATACATGGCTATGTGCCAGGCACTGTTCTAAAGACTTTACACGCGCAAGCTCACAATCTTCGAAACAACTCCGTGAGGCAGGTTCTCTTACTGTCCCCATTTTGCAGATGAAAGAAGTGGAACCCCTGCAAAGGTAAAGTAACTTAGATAGGTCACAGTGCATTGATAAGAGACAGCTTGTCAATCCAGCATCTCTCTCTAACCCAGAGGTGGCAAACTTGTTTAGTAAGGAGCCAGATGGTGGACACCTTAGGGGCTGTGTAAGTCTCTATCACAACTATGCAACTCTGCCTGTGCAGCTCAAAAGTAGCCAAAGACAGGCCGGGCACGGTGGCTCACACCTATAACTCCAGCACTTTGGGAGGCCGAAGCAGGTGGTTCACAGGAGGTCAGGGGTTCGAGACTAGCCTGGCCAACATGGTGAAACCCCATCTCTACTAAAAAATAAAAAAAGTTGCTGGGCGTGGGGGCACACACCTGTAATCCCAGCTACTCAAGAGGCTGAGGCAGGAGAATCGCTTGAACCCAGGAGGCGGAGGTTGCAGTGAGCCGAGATGACACCATTACATGCCAGCCTGAGTGACAAAAACAAAACTCCATCTTGAAAAAAAAAAAAAAGTAGCCGGAGACAATGCATAAAGGAATAGGTGTGGCTATGTTCCAAAAGAACTTTATGAGCATGGAAATTCAAATTTCATATAATTTTTATCTTACAAATTGTTTGTCTTTTGACTATTTCCAGCCATTTAAAAATATAAAACCCACTCTTAGCTTTCAAGCCATACATATCCAGGCCACAAGCTGGATTTGACCCTCAAGCTGAAGTTTGCCAACTCCTGCTCCATCCTGTGCTATCTTGTCTGACATCTACATGAAAGATGTAAGGTGTCAGACAGAGTGTGCCTGAACAGTGACCAGCGCAGACAAAGCGGTCGATAAATACGCATTCTTGTTCCCTTCCCTAATCTCATTCTCCTTCTTCCTCCCGCCCACCAGATCAGATATCTCATTCTGTGCCCAGCACAGGAGAGGAAGATGAGGGCTTTAGCGAGGTGAACTGCAACTTCTCGGTAAAGACAGCCCTGTTGGCCCCAAAGAGGAGGAGAGAATGGGAATTTGAGGTTAGCGTGGCTCAAACTTTAATGAGTATACACTTACAGGTCCTGAGGAAATGCAGATTCGGATTCAGCAGGCCTGAGAGCCTGGTCAGTCCTGCAGGTCACCCTGCGAGCAGCAAGCTTCAAGCGCCTCCCCTTCGTGTCCACAAACACAAGCCAGACTCACGCTGTCTCTAGACTATGGGTTCAGAACAGTGTTCTTCAGGCTGGACTGAGTGACTCCCTGGAGACAGGGCAGGACCCGGGACACACAATCAGGTCCCCTCCCCAAGGACAACCTGAGATGACTTACAATAGAGGAGGAAGACAACACGGGGCGGAGACCAAGAGGGGGTAGGGGAAGGCTCCAGCAAAGGCGTCTGTTCCTTTGGCAACAGCAGACGGAGGCCTCCCGAGGGCCCGGCAGACAGGAGCCCCTCCCGCCGTGCCTGCCAGGGCTCTGATGGACGGAAGCAGGAGGCCTATTTCCTCATCGGGCCTCTGAATAACTAGGGCACTTCCACAAGGTCACAGTTATTCATTTAAATTCCAGGTCTAATCAGCAGCAGAGCCTGCGAAATTATCCCTTCTGAGGAGAGAGGCCGTCATTGGAGCACCATAAGCAGGCCCTCCAGGCAGGAGGGAGATGCACTGGGGGAGGGGAGAAGAAAGACCTCACACCCATAGGTCCCAGAATTGTTCCCTAGGCTCTAACCCATGACTCTTCCCTCTTCCTCACTTCTAAATGGCTTCCAGAGAGTTCTGGAACAGGCAAAAGGCAGGGGAGGGTTAAAGGCAGGGCAGAGATGCCTACCTCTGCCCTAAAGCAACCCAGGAAGACCAGTGACAAATCCCAATGTACAAAAGCATGGGATAAGGTACCTGACAGGGGTCCCTGCAGGCCACAAATGGGTTACATGGCCTTGGAGAGGTCCCTTCCCTTCTTGGTCCTCAGTTTGCACTCCTTGGGCAGGATACTTGTTAAGCTCTACCATGTCTTGGAACCTACAAACTCAAAATTCCCCATGTGCTTGTGGCCATACTTCTTGTTCAACAGAGACTTCTGAGGTTAAGCTCGGTGCCATATGCTGTGCAAAAAGCTGGGTACGCAGACACAAATAGGACACAGCCTGTCCCATAGCTCAAAAGGCAGGGTCTGGAAGAACAAGAGCACAAGCTTTGAAGACAGATCTGGGATCCTGGCCTAATCACTAGCAGGAGGTGACCCAGGCAAGTTACTAAAGCTCCCTGCGGCAATTTTTCTTCCTCTGTGCTGAGGATGGTAACATCAACATGGAGGGGCTGATGTGGAAGGTCAAAAGAATGCAGGGGAGGTGTCAGAGCGGGGCTCCCTGGCCCTCTTCAGCACCTGCCAACTGCTTATTGTTACTGTTATTGTTCTGAATCTCCTCTCTAAAGACGAGGAGGAGGAGATATGGATTTCACCCCATGAAATGGAAGAAAATGTGCCTGCCCCTTTTTTCTGGGTGCCCTGGGCTCATGCTCCGAGTCCCCATTCTGTCTCTGGGACCTTGGGAAAGGTGTTGCCTACCAGGCCCCATGTCAGACTGTTTTACAGTAGGGTTACTTCTAACTCATCTCCTCCACATGTAAAATTGATCAATTAATCAATCATCCCTTTACAGTCTTCCAACGGCCTCTGGGTAAATAGTTACATTAGCTCATAAAATCCCCAATTTGTCTTCCTGAGGGGAAGGAAAAAAAAGTCAGAGAACCACTAAGGGCTTCTTGTTTCAGAACCACAGTGCTGCTGGCTCCAGAACGCCTGGCCAGGGGCTCAGAGAGGCAGGAAGCCCCCACTGACCTCAGCCAGGGCCAAGCATGCTCAGGCCACCACCTGCCACGTCCAGGACTACAAGAGCAGGGTCCAAACCAGTGATTTGCTTCAGGCTCAGAAACCACAAAAAAGCAAGCGGTTGGTGGGGCTACGAGATTGGCAATCAGCTCTTGACACTTCAAGGACAGAATGAAGAGCAGGAGATGTGAAATTAGGCTGTAATCCCCTCTTGGCCCTGTCACTCAACAGCTGGGTGACTGTCACACATCAGTTAACTTCCTTGGGCCTCAACTTCCTCAGCACTTAAATGGGGCTCAGGCCACACCCCTCAGAGGGATGAGAGAACCACATGAGACAGCAGCCATGAAATTGAAATAGTGTGGGTCAGGCTGGTCATAGCTGCTATCTGAGGAAGTGTTGAGGGACTATGTTAACTTCTCTTCCTGCGTCCACAAGGGGCGTGGTTTCAAAGGCAGAACTTCCCAGCACCACACCTCTATCCACCCGCTTCCCCCAGTCGGGGAGCCTAGAGTTCTTTGTCTAACTTTCCCATGGGTGGGAAAGTAGACTGCCCAGGTGAGCTTCCATTGTTTAGAAAGCCCATGAAAAGCTCTGGGAGGACTGTGGGCCGGGCAGCCAATCCAATATCAAAGTCAAAGATCAGTCATTCCAGTGGAAGTTTAAAGGAACTCTTCTCATGGGACAAGAACCTGAATAGGGCAGGAGTAATTCCCAGATTAAAAGTCCCCCTGCCTCTTACCTGTGCAGACCCCAACTCTGGGTCCCCTCTGACAACAGTGTGGGTGCGCTCTCTCTCTCTCTCTCTCTCTGCATAATAAATCACTTTTCTGCAAAGCTCTTTGGGTCCAATATTTACTTAATATCACTGCACCACCCGGGTCTCCTCCCCATTCTCAGGTGAGTGAGAGCCCAAGGACCTGGAAAAAACATCTGATGAGGGAACACTGAGCGTCATTGGAATGCCTCCACAGCCCTGCTCCTGTCCCCAGGTTACAGGGTGACTCACAGACCTCTACCCCTTTGAAAGGATGAAAGAAGGCCTACGAGTCCACTGGGTTTCACTGTGCCATGCTATCTCATCCAGGACCAATATGGTGCCTGTGTGAGCACTAGAAAAAAATGCCCCTTTGGTCAGAAGCAGCCTCATGGGCACAGGCTTGGCAAGAGGAACACAGGCTGGATTCGCACCTCAAGTCGCCCCCTTGGCTGAGAGATCCTATGCAGGACCCAGCTCTATGTGGTAACCCCTGGACACATCCTTGCTGGGACCCAGAAAGAGAAGCCACATTGCACTTTATAAACAAAACGAGGTGTTAGGCTTACTCCCCCGCTTCCTTGAGGTTTCCCAGCAAATATCACCTTATCAGAGGGTACTTCCCTGACTACCTATTGTAAATTAGGGACTTCTCCTCTAACCTGCTTCAATTTTCTCCACAGCACTTCTCACCCACCCCCTGATTCCATATATATGTAATACATACAAAATATACATATATGTGTGTATATATGCATGCATATAAAGTATACGTATACATACACACACATGTGCGTGTCTGTGTGTACATTTTAGTTCACTGTCTGTCTCTGTCTAAAATAAAAGGTCCACTAGGGCACTGATTGTCTTCTGTTTTGTTCACTGTTTTGTCCCCGTGGCCTAGAACAGTTCCTGGAACACAAATATTTGTTGAGTGAGTGACTGAACTAAGATATTATTAAATAGAAATAATAAATTTAATGGCATCTTCCAAGGAAATGCTGTCCTGGGCTTTGGTTCAAATACCAATTATTTTCAAAGGTAGGGGGCAGGCAGGAAGAAATGGAGAGAAACTCTCTGCATTAAGTAGAATAGCTGTATTCTTCTTTTATGTTGTGTAAGAGCCCACATAGAACAACAATCAGAAGAACCTACTGAAGTCTGGTAGATTATTTTGGATATTTAAGACAAATAAAAGATAAATTCATTTGGAAAGAGGGCTGCTAATAAAGAAAATGTCACATTATCTCTAAGCAAAAAACAAACAAATAAGCAATAGTCTCATTAGGAAATACTTACAAAATCTTCAATCACTGAGAATTTTCACTGACAGGTCCCAGCATTTTCCAATGGAGTGAGAATCAGAAGTTCAAATCCCAGGGCTACCATGACAAGCTCTATGACCATGGGCAAAACTGTTTAACCTAACAGGCCCTAAATTTCCTGTACATTCAAATGAATATAATGATACCTATCTTGTATTAATGCTATAAAAATTAAATGTTAAAAGGACTAAACAAGAAAACACATGAAAATACCTAAGATGATGCTCCCTTCCTATTTAGTTAATTATTCTTCTTAACTCAAAGTGCTAGCCAGTTCAGAGTAGTCTCAAAACCATTCTAACTCTTCTGATACTTATCCATAAAGGGTTGCATCAGTTCGCATGATTTTATGTATGTGTATGTGCACATCTATGTGTCTGTACACATACAGTGCTTAAAACCAGGACTCTGCATGAAGACACACTTTAAAAAGAGAAAGGCATAATTATTATAAAGGGGGTTCTTTTATTTTTCCATTGACAAAAACCATTTATTCAAACCATCCCTCTTTTTTTTTCCACAGTGAGCATGTATTATTTACATAACCATGAAAAAATAAATATTGCTGATTTCATTGTAAAAAAGACATTTCTTAGAATAAAAAGAAAGAAATCTCCTTTCACCCACATCATATTTTCCATGTTAAGTGTGTCATATCTTCTGCTTTCAACCACATGAATCTGGAGAAGATAAGCAGATGTATAGCAGACAAAGCAAAAATTGTTCATTAAATTGGGGAAGACATATCTAAGAACATCTTTACAAACACTTTCTCCAAAATGCTTATTTTCTGAATCACCCAGAAATACTAATGAGAAGGAAGAGATTACATTGAGTACCATATTCCTTTGGTTTTAAAATGGTTTTACAAAACCAATACAAATCCATCAATTTGAGGCATTTCTTCTAAACCTAGATTAGTGAAAATGCAATATACTCAGAATTAAGTCTCACTCAGACTCAAACCATGCACAATATAGCAGAGGGGAAATTCTCACAGCAGCTGTGCAAACACAAAGACTCACCTGGACCTTGACTGACATCTGTGGCAGCATTTTCAAAGGGCAGGAAAAGGAGAGAGGAGAAAGAAGGGGAGAAAAAGGAAGAAGAGTGTTAGCAGCACACACACACACAATGCCATGTGCCCTTGCATGACTATCAAGTTCATGCAAGCCCCAAAGGTGCTCAGCTTCTGAGCACTTAGTTCTACCTTCACCCAAAACCACCCATGCAAGCCGAGGAGCCAAGCTCCCTTTTCACTGTGCATGTAGCAAGAGAGGTAAGCTTCACATCTGTCCGGAAAGACATCATCCTGGAATCAGATAGGGCTTCAAAAAGCCAAGCAGACTGGAATCCTGCAAGAATATTAATTAAAATATTCTGGTTGATTTCTGCACACTGACACCAAAGCAAATCCTCCTCCTCCTCTTCGGATACCAAACACTGGACAGGAAAGTCAAGCAAGGTTTCCCAGCAGAGAGAAAAAGTAATAATGAACCACCCCCTTGAGAAACAAAGCAAAAGAAGCGTAAGAGTTAAGAGCAAGTTATAGTGTTATTCATCACATTGGACTTGAAGGACATTAGATCACAAAACATTTACAATTCCTCCCCTCCCCAGTATACTCAGTGACATTCTTCATCACAGACAGCAGTGTGTGTGCATGAGATTGTGTGTGGTAGATCATCCACCATACAAATTGAAATCCTGCCTCCTCCTTTCATTGTTTTCCTTGCTTTTCACCCTATCACTAATGACAGAAATTGCCATTTGAAATCACTTTTGACAACTATGAATAAACACCCAACCCTAGAAAGGTTGACATTTGAATTAAGCCAATGAACTTTCAAAAAAAAAAAAAATGAAGAACAGTTTACTCCTATCAGCCCCATGAACAATATAATTTCTTCCTCCTTCCCTCAGATGTGAAATAGAATCGTGCTGGGGAAGCATAACCCACAGCAGCCCAAGGCACTGTTAAAACCCCTAGATCCAACCTGAGAGGATATTCTACAGCAGAGGAGAAGGAATAAGGGGCTGCTTCAGGAAACCACTGACCAATCTGGTAGTCTTTGATAACTCACTGAATGGCGGATCTGGAGTAGCTAGCCATAGATGCTAAGTACCCAGTTTCGTTCTTTTTTGTTAAGATGGAGGATGAAAAAAGTGGAGAGACCTGTACAAGGTCACACAGCTACTTCAGGCAGATACTAGAAAATATTCAGAGACTGAATCTCTTGAATCCCACCCAGTCCGTCATTCATTCAACTGAAGCCTAGGTTCCTCAAGAGCAAACAGGACCTGATTCAGTTTGCAGATTAAAGTGATCATGCTGAAGCCTTGGGGAAGCTAGGTGAGCATCTCCCACCTACCCCATGAGTGGGTCATGGTTTATTCTCTGTGCCTCTAATTTGCTGCCTTAACAAGATGGGTAATGTTCTTCATGCCAACCAATAATGAAACACCTGCAATCAGATTTGTAAAGCTCCAGTGTGTCCTTAGGGCTCTCGCCCCAGGAAAATCCAGGTGCTGACCAACGAAACTGTGTCCCAGAATAAAAAAGAAACATACCCATAGCAACAGCTGAGCACTTCTCTACTGCCCATTCTGCCTTCCCTAGAAGCTGTATCTGCCCAAAGAAACTTGTAGAAAGCTCTGAATCATCCCTCAGCCACATCCCCATTCAGGTTTTCTAGTGTGTTAGATTTAGGGATGAGTGGCAGGAAGAAGAGAAGAGGTGGAAAGGGAAAATATGTTGTATAAATAACTAGGCAGGGTCATTAACCATAACCGATGAATTGTCTAGAATAGCAGTTATTAAAATACCCCTTAATTAAACAGGATATCAAACTATTTACATGTGGTGGGGTTCTGTGGCTGGAGAATGTCAACACCATTGTTCACACAAACAGGCTCTTTGGGGACACCAAGTCCCAGGGAGACAGAATTTCTCGGAACTCCAAAGATTTTTCAATACTGGCTACTTACCTACTAGAGGATGTGGTTACAGTCTTCAACTTAGGAGACAGACAGGTGTGGGTTCAAATCCCAGCCTGTCTGTGGCCTTGGACTCATCACTAAACTTCTAAGAGTCATCTTCCTCTGCTATAAAATGAGAATGACAGCAGAGCCTCCCTCATGGGGGTGTTATGAGAATTAAATGAGATTAAATGCTTGTAAAGCACTGAACTAAATACAAGATAAATGCTACATAAAAGTTAGCGACTCTGATGGTTACCACTTTGAATTACCGCAGATGGAAATATCAAAATATATTGACCAGATGGCTAACTGGAAACACCAAGAGATCACAGGAATGAAGCCAGTGATTTTGGTTCCACTTTTCTACCTATGAATAAGGACATCTGCTCCAGATCTCCCCTCCCTCTGGTTCTTTCCCACCCCATTCTTCAGCGTGAAGTGAGGGGCGAACAGAAGCAAGTATCAAAACAAATTCCATCCTTATTTCTTTTGTTTTCCCTCCTCAGGTCTCAATTTGGCATAGTTCTAGCCCTGTCTGTAAAAAATACTGCACCTATTCTCGTCAAAGAGGGGAAACAATGCCACCGAAAACAAACAAACAAACCCCTCTGGCATGGGATCAAGGTCCAAGCTCAGTTCCTAGCTGTGGCACTGACCTGGAAGCAGGTCTGAGCGTTATTCCAACTTTAGGAATAGAGACAGTCTATCACCTGGCCCCTGGCCCAAGAAGCAGTGAGTGACCTGAATCTCTGGACTCAATTCTGACTGACAGAATGAAATGGCAAAGGCAAGAGGCAGACGAAGGAGGGGGATGGCTAGCAAGCGGGGATCAAAACCTTAGCAGTGTCCATCTGCCAAACTGCCTGTCCAGCATCTTTTTGCTCTTCTTGTAACAAGCCTCAGCTGTTTTCCAGGGAACCCCCACTTCCCACCCTTAGCCCATGTGGTTTGGTAGAGGTGACCCCCACTCCCACTTGAGCTCCAAGGATAGTAGTCATGTGACTCAGGTCAGGTCTTGAGAATATTGTCTCCAATAATTGGCTCAAGAACAGACATGCGACCCAAACCCAACCAATGAGAGTCTTCCCAGGGAATTTTATTGGAATCATCAGGAAATGGGGTGCTTTCATTTCTCCAGAGCTGCCATATTCCATCTTTGTTGCCATATGAAGACAGCTTACCTAAAAATGTGGGGAGCATAGAAGAAAACAGCTTTCCTTAATATAATAAGGGGATTAAGATGACCTAGAACCAAATCGCAGTTCTACTCCCTCTTCTAGAGGCAAGCACCTTAGCTTCTCTGAGCCTCAAACTTATCATGTATAAATGGAGATACTAAAAGTATCCATTTCCATGAGTTTTATCAATGGATATCATCTATTCACCATTCAATACATATTGACTGAGCATCTATTATAGGCCAGACTCTGCTTTAAACACTGGAGATACAAGCAGTGAATGAAACAGACAATCCTCTTGGGTTTTGATGGGAATAAAAACAGATATATAATGACAAATTGTGATTGGAACCAAGAAGAAAGGAAAAGCAGAGTAAGTGCCAGCAGAGTATCCCCATTTTAGAGAAGGTAGTTAAAGAAGGTCATTCTGAGGAAGTAGTATTTGAGCTGATATCTGAAGAAGGTAAGAAACACTCTTATGTATACCTGACAAAGACTACTCAGGCAGAGGAACAGCAAATATAAAACACCTAGGCTGTACCCACTCAGTTAGTTATTTCTACTGTTATGGCAGAAAAACCAAGGACTGACTCACATTACCTTCCCCCTCCCACCTTCCTAGCTCTACCACTCACATACATCCTCAGTAGGTAGCAGGCACTCAAGAAATACTCAAGAGGAAAAAATAATCCTGATGAAAACTAGCTCTGGCCCAGTTGCAGCCACCTCCCTTAGGATCTCCACGCTCTAAACAGGAGAAACAAAACAGGAAAGAAAGAATTGGAAACACACCTCCATATTTCACCCACTCTCTTCAGCATCACAACCAGGGAAGAAGTAAATTAGGGCATTCCCGCCTCCACTCAGAACCCCACGGACACTTATTGCATATGCAACAATAACTTCAGCCACAAGTGCATATGCTCAGCATGATTATTCTCAAGTCCAAAGGAAACAACTTTCTGCAGTTTGGAAAACTTGGTTCTTCTACCTGATATGGTTTGGCTGTGTCTCCATCCAAATCTCATCTTGAATTGTAGTTCCCATAATCCTCACAAGTCACTGGAGGGACCCCGTGAGAGATGATTTAATCATGGGGCAGGTACCCTCATGCTGTTCTTGTGATAGTGAATGAGTTCTCATGAGATGGATTTATAAGGGGCTTTTCCCCCTTTTGCTCAGCACTTCTCCTTCCTGCTGCTATGTGAAGAAGGACATGTTTGCTTCCCCTTTTGCCAGGATTGTAAGTTTCCTGAGGCCTCCCCAGCCCTGCAGAACTGAAAGTCAATTAAACTTCTTTTCTTTATAAATTACCCAGTCTCAGGCATTCCTTCACAGCAGCATGAGAACAAACTAATACATAACCATTGAGGGGAAAAGAAAGGACATTCACCGCTACCTCAGTTGGGGTAGCCCTCCCACCTCACCCTTCATTTGTACTAGATCATCAGGACAGGTATGAGTCCAAGATTTCCCCAACTTGCTACTTCAACTCCCCCATGCCTCTGGAGGAGTTCTGGGGAGCATGGGACAGGCTGCACAGCCAGCCTCCTGGCGGCAAGTCCCAGTCAAATCTTCTGGGACCCCACCTGGTGAACTCTGCCTTGAGACTGACCTATTTTCTAGGAGAGAAAATAGAATATAGATTTAAATGCAGTGGCGCTCTGGAAAACTACAGGCCCAGCAGTATGAGAAAATAAAACAGCAGGAGGTAGCTGAGGAAGTGTGCTGGCACAGGGGAAAATGCCACTGCCCCTAGATCAATCTTACCTGGTTTATCAACTGCCTTTTCTTCTGTAATCTGCCCCTACTTTTTGTCCATTAAAAATTAATATACATATATATATATATATATATATACACACACACATATTTACCTATGTATTTCCTCAGACCAGTCCTGGGGCCCCTGTGCTGCTCCCCCATACACAGACCCCAGCTGGTCAAACAGTAGCATCCACAGGCAGAGGGAGCCGTGCAGATGAGAGCCTCAGAAATGGGGAAGCAGGAAGGCAAGGGGTCAGAAACACCTTTAGCTGCATGCCTTCTGTGTCTGTCTGCCTTCCTTCTATGTGACAAGAGGAGGGGCTTGGGGTTGATTTTTATAATACTCTTATCCTCTCATATATGAAGGTAATAAAATCACCAGCTAACATTGACTGAGGGCTGTCTATGGGCTAGGCACTGTTCTAAGTGCCTCACAGCAACCCGATGAGATAGAAACTATTACCACACTCATTTTACAGATAAGAAAATTGAGGCACAGAAAGCTTGGGTAACTGGCCAAAAGTCTACAGAGCCAGAACCTGAATCCTGGAAATCCAGCTGTGGACTCCCCTTTCTGTCAATCATCATTCTGGCAGTATCGCCCCATCAGAGGGTAAACATGAAGACAAAATTGGATGAAAGCAATATTAATCCTAACAGAGCTCATATTTATTAAGTGTTTTCTGTGTGCTGTTACACAGGCTGGGGTATGTGTATAAGAAAGCAGCGCTGGGCCCCAGGACTGGGCTGAGGAAATATCTATGTAAATATGTGTGTATACATATCTGTATATTGATTTCTTTTAATGGACAAAAAGTAGGGGTGAATTGCAGAAGAAAAGACTATTTAAAGCCAGATAAGATTGATTTAAGGGAATTGGCATCCTCCCCTAGGTCATATGCATCATCTTATTTAATTCTCATTATAACCCTAACAGGAAAAGACATTATTCATCCTATTTTACAGATAAGAAAACTCAGACCTAGACAGGATGCACTATGATTATATATCTCAGACTCCGTAGCACACCAGGTAAGGGTCAAACTATATTTTTGAATGTAAGAGCAAACCAGGACAGAAACTATCTGACCCATGGAGCTACAAATTAGGTATGAGAATATTAGGCACCTCACAGAAGTAAGAAAAAGGTATTGCAAGGGACAGAGGAAAGGCGCAAATGCAGTAATGCCATAGGCCTGAACGACTAGTGCCCCTGCCCTGGGCTATAAGTTTTAGAGGACCACACTCTGTTCATTCTGCAGCCACATCCCAGCCCAGGACCTGAAGAGTCCACAGGTCAAATAGATATTTCCACCTGGAGCCGGCAGCACTTGCCCCCACCTTTATAGAATATGCTCTGATACCCAGAATTCCTTGTCCAATTGCCCCAAATCCAGATGGGGATCTTCCCAGGGTCCATTCTCTCAAAGCAGACCAACCTACTGACATGAGCATTCAAGTGTCAAGAAGTGGCCAAGAAGCAGCAGTTTGCAGCAGCTGTGGGCTTTTACAGGCTGGGGCGTCACAGAAACTTGCATGAGGGCCTTCCTGGTGCTACCAGTGAGAGAAGGGAGGCTGGCCACTGGCCTCCACGTACAGTCTTCCCCAGGCCCTCAGATAGCAGGGCCGCCCTTCCACTGAGGATTACACTGAGCCATAACATTAGAAGGAAAAAAAAAGGCAAAGACTGCACCTCCCCAATGGCCTATTGGCTCCTGCCCCCAGGGAAGACGAGCATAAGGTTTTCCCTTCTTCTCCCAAGAACAAACAGAAACAATTTTTTTAGTTAAGAACTAAAGCAAATTTCCAGCAGCGAGGAGGCTGTTTCCTGTTCTAGGGCTCTTTCTGGCTCTCGGTGTCTGAGCTCTTCAAACACAGGAAGAGTCGTCTCCATAAAAGGCTGGGTGGTGTTAGCTTTACCCCTGACATAAGGGTCCATTCATTTACCTTCCTGGAGGACTGAGCCCCAGAGCCCTGGTGCTGTTTGCTTTTGTTCTTTGTGCTAATAACTCCAGATTGCAAGATGGAGCATCAGTAGCAGCTATATCAAGCACCAGCCAGCCTGGGCAGGCAGCGGCCAGGAGGGAAAGAGCAAGGACCAAGACAGGCATTTCTGTGGACCAGGTCACCGCTGTACTCAAATATCTTCAGGGTCTCTTACATATTTGCGGTGGTTCTGGCTTGAGGAACCAGGATTTGACTGACAGTTGGGAGAAGAGGCAATCTACTTGTTAGATACAATCAGAGATCAGTGCAGACAGCCTTTTTATTTATTTATTTATTTTAATGCTTAGGGGTTTCGAGTACAGGCATGGGAGTAAAGTAGCCTGAGATTTGAATCCTGGTTTTGCCACTTGTCACTTAAAATATAAAAATATTTTTGGCATATCTCTTAGCTTCATGGTCCTCTTCTGCCTCACGGGAATAATGGTAGTAAAGTCAGTTCTCCCGGAAGCGTCTATGCAATCCGAAAAGTCATTTTGCTGTGCAAAATCAGACAGTAAAAATAACAGCGCTTAACCGGAAAAATGAAGTTGGGGTGCAACACCTATAAACTCCATCAGTGACACATAATAAAATAGAGGAAGCAGTTTTATACATGCTGAATCACTAAGACGTACATAAGTACTACAATAAATATGGTACTTTTAACAGACTTGAAGTTTGTGAAAGTGGGAAGCTTATGAACTGTTGTGAAGTGTAGGAGGAGGATCTCCTGGAATTGGACACAAAGTTGAAACATCCGTTGTGGGGTGGGACTCATAACATACATGGTAACTGAAGCTGCTGGTACAGGTTTGATGTGTGTACTTTGAGTGTTCCTATACAGCTTGTTTCTGCTGGCTACAGTTTTTCTGCCTTCACCTAGTGTTTCTTATGGACAAAATCATGCATAATCAAAAGCAAAATTATTATGCTCAAAATGTTCCCTAATACATCAATTGCATTAGAACAAATTTGCATTTTCAAAACAAGTGTTGTAACAGAACAGACTGTCCCTAATTTATATGACTGTTGTGAGGATTAAGTGAAATAATCCATATAAAGTTGTTCAGCACAACGCCAGGCACATCGTAAACATTCGAGAAACTTATTGAAATGATTAATGTTTCTGCTGGCTTGTTGACGCATCTCTTGTAAACTGAAAATGACAAGCTGAGCTTCTAGTGACCTGTTTAAGCCTTGCAAACAAAAGGCATTTCCAGCCAAATAATATTTCCCAGCCTTAGGCCATGAGGTTGGCACCTGCAGTACTCTCCCACACAACAGGGTGAGGGCCTTGGGAAAGTCCTCATAGCAAAGGAGCACTGCCAGGGAACAGGATACATATATCAACTTCCTAGGGAAAGCAATAGATGCTGTCCTCCCCACACTGCAGTGTGACCCACCAGGGAAAGGAATGCACATCTGCGTCTCAGAGGACACCAGGAAATCAAAACAGAAACTGGCCTAAATGAGAGGATGTCCCATCATCTGGTGGGAGACAGAAAAGTATATCACAGGAGGAGAGAGAAATCTGTCCATTCCTATGTTGGAAAACACTCTAGACATAGACCTATCTCCAGTTTTTCTCCCCCCACCCCCTTAGATAGCACAAGGGTTAAGAGGCAGGTTCTTGAGTCAGGTAGACTCAGATGAAAATCCTGGCTCTTGCACACATGCAAGCTCAGACATGTTAACTAACCCCTTCGAGGCGTAACCTCCCCATCTGTAAAATGGGGACAGTCTACTTACATGGTACGACTGACGTAAGCATTACAAAGAACTGATGTATGCAAAAGCCCTTAGCAAGGTATCTGGCACACAGGAAGTACTAATCGAGGTGGGCAATCATAATTATTGCATTATTTGACCCCCAGTGATTTCCTTGAGACAGAGGATCTGCCCTCTTTCAAAAACAATTCCCCACTTTCTGGAAAGACTCTGACTTGCCAGAGTTTAGGCCAACTGGATGATTGTTGTAGGAGAGGCAAGTGGGTCTCCTAGGGTTTCAGTGGAGGTCAGTTCTGCAAACTTTTCAATTCACTGCAAAATAAAGTGTCTTAGGAGAGGAGGCATACTATAGCTCCTCTGCAGGGGGTGCTGATATGGAGTGTGGGAAAGAGCCCTCAGTTTGGAGTCAGAAGCCCTGGTGCTTGTTTTGTTTTCCCAGTTTTTTTTTTTTTGAATTGTGATAAAATACACATAACATGAAATGTACCATCATCACCATCTTTAAGTGTACAGTTCAATGGTATTAAGTACATTTGTAATGTTGTACAACCATCACCACCGTCTGTTTCCAGAACTCCTTTCCATCTTGCAAAATTGAAACTCTATACCTATTTACACTAATTCCTTTTAACCCCTCCCCTGGCCCTGAAAACCAACAGTCTACTTCAGTCTCTATGAACCCCATATTCTAGGTTCATAGGTACCCCCTCGACCCCGCATTAAACATCTAGGTACCCCATATAAGCGGAATCACGCAATGTTTGTCTTTTTATGACTGGCTTCTTCCATTTAGTACAATGTCCTCATGGATCATTCATGTTGTAGCATGTGTCAGAATTTTCTTCCTTTTTGAGGCGAATACTCCATTGCGTGTATAGTTCACATTTTAGTTACAGAAGCCCTGACTTTGAGACCTGACTTTCCAGCTTCCTATTAGCTGTGTAACTTCTGCCAACTGAGCCTCTCTGAGCCTCATTTTCCATATCCCCAACTACTGGAAAAAGTGACACTAATTATATGACCAGGTTGCTGTGAGGTTTGAATGAGGCCATAAACATGTAAGTGCTTTGCAAACAACAGAGTGCTATATCATTCATTTATTCGCTCCAGAAATACTAACCAAGGGGCAATTCCTTATTAGCCAATATGCTAGATCTTAGTGTCAAAAAGGTTTAAGTGGGATGCCTAGTCACAATAACATTATAAACGAAATCTGAAAAACATGACCCAGAAGACAGTAGGCAGGGATTATTATGTATTATAATCCCCGCCATTTACTGAGTGCTTCCTGTATACCAGGCCCCTGCAACTGCAGTGTATGTAAATAACCTCCTTCAATCCTATTGATGTAGATACTGTTGTTATTCCACTTAGCAGACAAGGAAACTAAGGCTCAGGGAAGTTAATATCCCCAAGTTCACTCATCTCATAAATGATGGCCAGGATTTGAACCCTGATTTCTCTGACTGCAAACTCCTTTTCCTTCCCACATTACCATACTTCCATCCACAAATATTTCTTAACTACCCAAATCTACCATCCTTTGGAAGATGAGGACAAACTTCAGGAAATTAGTGTGTGCTTCTGAGACCAATGGAAAGTATGGAAAGAACTGATGGTCATTAAGTACTTTAGAGCATAATGTGCATTGTTGTATGTACAACGTCTGCTGCTGCATGGGACCTCAGGAGCCACATTTCAGAGAAAGGATTACAAGCTGGGGCAGCATATCCAAAACCAAATTCCTTAAATATACGACATCCAGCAAGATATGAACAGGTGTTCTTTGGAAAAAAAAATCTGTGGTCCAATTAATTTAGAAAACACCAAGTTGCTGCTGTAGTTAATATCCCAAGACTTCAGAAAACTTCATCTATACTACGCTGTGGAGTCCAAGAGGAGATACAGTCCGTAAGGGGTATATGTTTTTAGATCACTGAAAATTCCCCCTCGACCCCGCATTAAACATCTAGTAACGTCTCACAGAACACAGTTTGAGAAAGTCTGGCTTTGGGATTCTCAGAAAAGCTGGGAAGGTTTACAATTTACCATAAGTCTTTATCCTCACCCTTTTTTTTTGTTCTCATCATGAGCCTTTGTGTCTGGTTCTATTCAAACTAGCTAACATTTATTGACCAGGTGCTACATGCCAGACACTGACTTAGGCACTGGAGACTCAAAAAGATGGCTCTGCATGCAGTTAGTCACCAATCTCATGAACCAAAAATGATGTAAATGTGATAGGGTGGCCTTACGTGGTCTTCCATTATCATGCTTAGCACTCATGGGGGATTTAGAGTTGATTGAGAACGATTCGAAGTCTTTGACTGGAAAAACCTTAAGTGGCCCCCACAGGATGGACAGCAACAACTGAGTGGAGAGAAATCTTTTCTTTTTTAAGAGACAGTGTCTTGCAGTCACCAAAGCTAGAGTACAGCTGCATGATCAAGTGATCCTCCCAGCTGAGCCTCAGTAGCTGGGACTACAGGCACATGCCACCATGCCTGGCTAACTTTCTTTTATCTTTTGGTACAGACAGGGGTCTCACTGTGTTGCCTAGGCTGTTCTTAAATTCCTGGCCTCAAGCAATCCTCCCACCTCAGCTTCCCAAAGTGCTGGCATTACCAATGTGAGCCACTGCACCTAGCTGAGGAATCTTTTGTTAAAACATTTCACCATAACGGGCCGATGGCCAGATGGACACCCCTGAGGGCTAGGCTCCCTGAGAGGTATAGAGAACATTTTGAGCTCAATGCCAATATTGCTATTCATTATATGGCCTTGGATAAGTCCCCTAAACTTCATCTGTAAATTGGGAATCATTATATCAATTCCAGAGTTGTCAAGCTTATTAAAAGAGGCAAATGTATATAAAATGCCTAATGACCTGCCTGACACCATGCTCAGCACACATTAGTTCCCCATTGTTTGATTGCTGACATCCTAGAATACTGTGTTAAGAAAGAGTCTGAAGCTACACACAGGCCTAGGATAAAAAGAAGTTTACAGTTGATTAGCACTGTTTACAATGAACTTGAGAAGGAAGGGATAACACAGTGGCTCAAGACAGCATTCAACTGAATGCTTCCCAATGGGTCCTTGCCCTGACAGAATGAGTTTCTAGTGACCTGGGGAACCCCAGAAGAGAGCAAGTAGCCCTACTAGAAGACTCTCTTACTTCTAGGCTCCTTGGCAACTTTTCTGCTTTCCCTTGCACCCTTCCATTTCCCCCATTAAAAAAAATGAGCAAGATTGATTTCTTCTCCTTTGTAAAGTAAGGAGGTGCTGTAAGGCTCTGGACCTAAAAGAATCTTTTTTAAGTCTGAAGCCCATGCATATGGTCTACAAATGAGAATCAGTCCCATTCTGAAGGACTCAACAGGACTCTGCAGGCTCTTCCAGAGGGAGCTCAGAAACCCAGACAAGGAGAACGTTCTGCTTTCAGGAACCACAGAGATTAAGTAACAGGAGAGAGAGTCCCTAAAAAGAACTTCAATTTCACATATTAATAATATGCTTTAAGAGTTATAATTAGAATTATTATTAATCACTATTTTTATCTTATAACTTCTGTTGTACTCCAAAGACAGTTTAAAAACAGTAAAAAACAAAATCAGGGGGTGTTTCTGAGGTTTTTCAGAGATCATAGAGAAAAAGCAGAGAACTTGAGAAGTGAAAGAGTCTTAGGATGTCAAGTAAGGTTCATTTCACTGACATATATTCATTGCACATTATCTGTGTCCCAGGGACGGTGCTAGGCACTGGGGTGATGGCAGATGAACAAGACAGACACAGGTCTTGTACTCTCGGAGCTTAGAGTCTAGCCTGGAAGATAGGCCACAAATAATCAGACAAGCAATTAATTAATTGTAATTGTGATCAGTGTTGCAGAATTGTCCAGGATACTTTTAGGCACAGAAGAGGAAACACAGACCTGAGAGAGAGGAATTAACATGTCCACTCAGCCAAACAACATTGGAGCTGAACCCAGAATTCAGGTCATCTGCAGCCCAGGTCATTCCTTTTCCCACTGTGCCTCTTCTGGGGTACCAGTACCCTGGACTGGGGGTCTGGGAGAAGAACCTAGCATTAAGAGTATGGTGGAAGCAAGCACTGGATTTAAAGGTGGTCTCAGTTCTAAAAGTCACTAGTTCATTGAATGACTTGAACTCTTTGTGTATTTTCTTCTCCATGAAATAGAAGAATATATTTTAGGGGGTTGATACTCAAATGAAATAATGTATATGAAAATGCTTTAAAAATATAAAATGTCAAATTTTATACATAAAAATTTAAAATACAAATCCGTTTTATTGCTAACTCTTAATATTCCTTCTGCCTCATCACCTCATCCGTGTCCTCTTCCCTCTCCACAACTCTAGCAGGCCCCACAACGCCACCTGCTACCACTGGTTTTGGATAACTTGACCAAAATCTCTTAAGTCTAACCGACTTCTGCCTCCCCTAGTTCATTCTCTACACACCCTTAAAACAGATGCACCTGGAAAAAAACTGTAAAGTAACCTTACAGGATTCTCTACTCCTGCTCCTGACCCACAAATTCCCAATAAGGAAAAGACGCAGGGCCAACCTATCATCAAAACCTTGTTTTTATAAATGTAATAAAATATTTTGAGTATTTAAAAAAAAGAGAGTATAGCGGTGGCAACTGGGAAAGAAAAGAAGGTAGCCAAATCTCTGCAGCTTTTGTAAAGAAACAACAGCGTGAACTTGGAGATCTATCTGTAAGCCCAGACACTCACTCGTGCATTTTAGCAGTGGGAAATGGTTTGAACTATCACACAGTGGGGTCTTAAACACTAGCGAGGCTTCAACCATCAGGACAACAAAGATGAGAGAGGGGAGCCCCGACAACAGGAATTAGAAAGGGCAGAGAGGGTGGTATAGACCTACTACACTGGCTGAGCTCTAATCTATCTGCTGTACTTTGCTTTGGAATTAATCAAACAAATCCCCTGATAAATCTAAGGCCGTTATTAGACAACACTAATATCCCCCTTAGAGTAATCCAGACAAATACATTCAGAGAGAGGGGAGTCCCGAGTGGCTGCAAAACAGACCACTTTCATGTTTGCGCATATCCACACAAGAACATGTGCACGGGCACTGCCCCCCACCGCCTCACCCCTAGATGTCTGCTCCCGACAGCATCATCGGCTTCTGCCCTGCTGGCTTCAGGAAAGAGGAATGAACTGAAGGATGGAAGAGCAGGGCCCAGATTCCTCCCCTCCCCAACTCTGCCACTGACCTAATTTTCCACAAGAGAGGATTTTTTCCTTTTTGGTCCTGCTTATTTGTAAATCATGCCACCCCAGTGCACACACAGCTTAAGGCGGACCTAGCTAGGAAGCAGGAAGAAGTCAAGAGGCTTGGAACTGTGGCCCCAGCTGCCATTTCTTGGGGAGGCTGGATCAGTGGAAATTCTGTTAGCTCAGCAGAGGGGTTGGGAAGTAGAAGCTAGAAGGAGGAAGGCACAAGATCAAGCTCATCCCAGTTTTACATCCTTACTCTGCCCCTCACTGAACAAGATGGGCTAAATATTCTAAAGTGACCCAACAGGTATATCTGCTGCCCACTTTGTGCATGACTTAGGGTAAGTTTCTTAATCCTTCTGGGTGGCTGGTCTCTATAAACAACACAGGCTACTTTGACCCTGACGTTTTGACGTCTGGAGTAAACCATTAGGAAAGGCACCGACTTCAGTTTTAGGAAAAAGATTTGGTTTTTCAAACTGCAAAAATTGACCCAGAAAAAAATTAGACCTGTCAGGAAAAAAACTACACATACACACACACACACACACACACACACACACACACACACACACACAAAATAGAACTGACAGCAGCTAAAAAATGCACATGGTGAAATTTGTTATTGACTAAAAAATTGAAGGAAGAATCAAACATTCTTGACAAAATTTAGACCTGCAAATCTGATGTGAGAAAATTGGATGTGGTAGAAATAATGACCACAAAAGAACATTCACAATAGTAGAAGCTGTGTGGGTAAAATTTGATAGGCACATGAAAAATAACTGATTGATGAATCAAATCTTCATTATAGAATACACATGGAGCAGAATTGATCTTGTTAAAAATAATTCAGTAAGATAAAACTGAATTGAAAAAATAAGGAATGGTTTAACTGTGCTGAAGAAAAAATGAATTGAGGAATTATATGACCCCTGCACTGTTTCTGGAAAATAGTCCCTCGATAAAAATGCTGCAGTCTTTGTCTAATTCTGATTATGCCAACATAGAGGTAAGGGGTCTCAGGGTCAAACTGTACAATCAAAATATCTTGATAAATGCTTTATAAAAATAAATTATATGATCTCAAAGCTACTGTTTATTTGCAATTTTTTTCTGATAAAAGATCAGCACAAAAAGTGAATAAAATCATACAAATACTTTACTCCTAAAGGAAACTAAGCTAACATCTGCAACAGTGGTTCTCAAATTAATAGAGTTTAACTCTAATATATTTAAAGCAACACAAAGCAATTTTGGAAACTAACATTGGCTAAGAACAAAAACTAAAAACTGACATTTTATATCACCCTATTTTCTTAAAAAGAAAAGATCCTTTCACACCCCAAAAATAAAAGGGCATATCCAAGATTTAAAAAAAAAGTGACTTCACAAAGAAACTTATTACATTGTTTATTTTTATTATTTTCATGGAGGATGGAAAAACTTCACTCTAGCTCCTTGTGTATCTTTGTAATATTACTGGGTGGAGGGTAGATTGGGAAGTCTCCGTGTTTCAGTCTCCTCATTTGTAAAATGGGAATAAAAGGATGAGGACATTGAAACTCACAGTGCTTATTCACAGTGGCTGAAACATAGTAAGTGGTCAACAGCTGTTAGCCTAAAACCAAGGAAGAATGGCCCATCAAGAATCAGGCTGATTCCCCATCCTCAGATTTTCCACTATTCCTCTAAGCTGAGAACCCTTTAGATGCTCTGGAATAGAAATGTCCCTGGCAACAACAGCTGAAGAGCATAGATCTATCAAGGCAACATCCCACTTCTCTTCATGTACCCAGAAAAACACACTGTGGCAGGTGGGAGGACCTAGGTGGGCAGGACTGAGACCTTGAGCATTAAGAAGAAGGGGCAGCTATTTGGGAATTTTCAGGCTCATCTATGGTGCTATAGATCGGAGCCACATAATGGTGCAGCTATTTAAGCAACAAGTTTCTCAAGGCTGGTGGCAAACGACACTATGGCTTTGTTTGTTCCAGCAGCCCTTCATTTTTACCCTTCTCCACAAGAGAGTTTCTTTACATAGACATTCTATCACCAAATCCTCACCTCCGAGATTCTGTATTCTGGAAGAAGAGTTCCATGTATGTGTCCTCTTACCAGGCAAGATCAGCTGCCCCCATTCTATCACACTGATGGCTTCTCTTCTTCCCCACCCCCAAACAGTCCTCCACCCATCCCTCTATCCATCCATCCATCACTACCCATCAACCATACTCCAAGCAAATACATAAAAGTGAAAGACATAGTTCTGGCCAAGGACATTAAACTAACCAATCTTGTTCTTCAGCCAAGCAAATGACAATGAACACATACAGCCCCGCTCCCTGGCTTTCTCCCTGTTCTTTCTCATCTATGGATGTCACCTTCTCAGAAAGACCTCCCTGACTACCCTGGTTTTCATTAGATTTCCCCATACCCTGTTCTTTCCATCTACAGTACTCATCACAAGTAATTGCACACTGATTGGTTTATGTTTTCCATTAAAAATGCCACTCGTGGGAGAGAGATTCAAGATGGCTGACTACTAGCAGCTCAGGATTGTAGCTCCCAGAGAAAGCGCACAGAATGAGAGGACGCCACACTTACAGATGAATTTTTGTTGCCCACGGACTATGAGATTCCCAGCGGAGGAGCCCCACGGGTCGCCAGCGTGACTCTTGTGGCCGCTGTGGCGGTTTTGCCGGCGCCCCGGCGCTGAGGTTCTCGGTGCAGAGTAAACGGGACTGAGTCCCCTTTTGGTCGACATTTGGAGCTCCGGGAAGGCAGTCGCCTATTTACCTGATTGAAAAAGGGATTCAGAAGGGAAGCCAGACAGGAGATTCCTGGGCAGAAAAGCACCACGAATCTTAATGCCGCTGTTTTAGTCGGCGCAGTGGGTTGCTCAGATTCCGGCACTGGGAATCAACAAGTTGGACGTCCACTCAGAGACCTAATTTGAAAGTTGGCAATTACAAATGACAGGTGGATAAACTTACAATGATGGGAAGAAACCAGCGTAAAAAGGCTGAGAATACTCAAAATCAGAATGCCTC